>PVJA010022535.1:0-13173 GCA_004027025.1 Myocastor coypus | reverse complement strand
GGACCTCACTATGCAGTTCAGGCTAGCTTTGAGCTCATGCTATAACCCAGGTAAGCCTCAAACTCATACCAATTCTCCTGCATCAACCTCCCACGTGCTGGGAATACAGGCATGTGCCACCACACTGAGTTCAAAAATGCCTCCTAGTGCACACTCCAGTGGCTTTTGAGAAGGTTGGGCTGATGATCCTTGGGCTTAGCACCCCCCAGGGAATCCAAGTCCAGCTTTCTTGTGTCCTCTTTTCTGGCACAGAGTGGGAGAAAAGCAGGAAACCAGCTAAGAGTTGGAAGCAGGAGGATGAGGACGTGCATGTGGTCTCATGTCCATGGCTGTGGCAAGGACTACGGTGACAATGCAAGAGGCAGCTCACCACAGCATGGCGTGGAGTAGCCTGGAGGAAAGCCTGGCAATGGCAGTCACTGACCCTGGCTGGAAGGAGCACTGAGGGCCACCCAGGATGCGATCAGGAGCCTGTGGCGGTGCCTGTCACAGAGTCAGGCTGGAGGTGACCATAGGTCATGGCAGGAGAAGGGGATGGTGGGTGGTGGGGACAGGGACCACCGATGTCTGGGAGTGCCATGGCAGGGACACACATTTAGGTGCAGCTAGGCCCAGCCCATCATGGGTGTCACCCGTGATGCTCAGCACAGTCTAATGTGTGTATGTGTGTATGTGCACACAGGCATATGTGTGTGTTTGTGTGTGTGTGTGTGTGTGTGTGTGTGTGTGTGTGTGTGTACATGTGTCCAGATGGGGCACCTGGAAGGTGACAGAATCAGGGTGTTATCCACAGGGGACCTATCCTACTTGGACGGAGGTGGCTGAAATCACATATGCAGTCTAGATTTGAACCTAGGGCTGTCATAGCCCTTTTTTCCAATGCAGTGGCTTAGAGCACCCAAGAAGAATTAAGACACAGATGCCCAGGGCCTGCAGGACACAAGGTGGCCACCATGTCACCCCTAGTGTCTGTGTCCTCTGTTGCTGTGTTGTTTATACCTGAGTCCATCTTAAACTGGCTACTGTGTGTGCTGTCATGCCAGCACCCCAGAAGGCTGAGGCAGGAGGGCTGAAGGTTTGATTCCCATCTAGGCTAGATAGTAACATAATGAGACCCTGTCTCAAAATAAAAAATAGCACTAAAAGGCTGGTGATGGAGCTTACTGTGAAGGTCGCAGGCATGGTTTCAAGCCCCTGCACTACCAAAAAAAGTGCTTTCCTTTGCCACCAACTTGGTTTGCTATTAGATGGTCTTAGCCTCCATGTGTGTGCACACATGCATGTGCACACCACAGGAAACTAGACAGGATATACCCTGGTGTCTGTTAGTGTGACAGCTCCTCCTCCCTCTGGGGGTGACAGCCATGCAGTAGGACTGGGGTTGCTGACTCAGAGGATTCCGGCCAAGTGGTTTCTCCCAAGTAGAGGACAAGGTGATCAAAACCAGCTGAGTCACATGCAGGCTGCGAGATATCCTCTCAGCAACTCATTTGTCTGAGCTAGATCTGAAGATGTTAGGGGATCACAAGCTCAACCCAAATCACAGTTAAGATTCCTAGCCGGGCGTGGTGGCTCACGCCTGTAATCCCAGCACTCGGGAGGCTGAGGCAGGAGGATCGGTGCGAGTTCGAGACCAGCCTGGGCTACAAAAAGTGAGCTCAAGGCAAGCCTGAACTGCACAGTGAGACCCTGTCTCAAAAAGACAAAAAAAAAAAAAAAAAAAAAAAAAGATTCCTTAGCCAGGCGTGGTGGTGTCACGCTTGTAATCCCAGCACTCACCAGGCTGAGGCAAGAGGACCTCCAGGAGTTAAAGGCCAGCCTAGCATACATAGCAAGACCCCTCAAAACATTAAATACATGAATAAATAAATAAAATGAAACAAAACCAATTTAAGATACTTGTAACATTCTTCTCACTGTCCACAGTCTAGGTACAATTCAATATCTGTTCAGGCAGCAGTGAAGGCTCCATGTCTCCCCTCTGCAAAGTCCTGTGCAAAGGGTCCTGGCTCATCACAGGTGCAGATAGCCTAAGGGCTACTGGGGTGTTGCTGGACAGAGTTCCCTGCTATGCAGGTTAGGAGGGGAGTGGACCTGGGGTCCGGGATCTCAGCCAGGTGCCCATGCCAGGCAGGCAGCAGAGCCAGCTGGGAGTTTCACCTGGAGTGGAGGTGTCCAGCATGCCTGCGGAATCTCAGGTGGACATCACTGGAGTGTCACTCGAAGGCTCCTGTCCTTGCACAGCATACTATCCTCCCAGCATAAAGCACCTTTGTCCTTGAGTTGGTAGCCTGGGTTATAGTCCCTGAGGGGGCCCATGCCTTCTGGGATGTTTGCCCAAAGCTCCTGGTCCTGTCACGCCTGCTGCTCAGCAAAGGCCACCGAGGAGGCCCCAAGGAATGTATTGCCCGCCCTGGCCCTGCCTGGAATTTCACAGCACATCTCACAGTCCCTAAACTTAGCACCGAAGCCTATGCCCCGCACTAGGCCCAAGTGTGCCAGGGGCAAAGTATGAATCATCCTAGGAGTTGACAGCAGAGGAGCACACGGGGCCAGGGGGGGCTCTGGGATGCTGGGGTCTGTCCTGCCCAGATCTCTGGGGTCCAGAAACAGAGCTACTGCCTGAGAGGGACATTTGCCCTGCCCTAGGTTCTGCCCCGTTTGTTGCACAGGTGTCTTTGAGATCATGATGTGTGCCCATGTCACCGTGAGGGGAAAGTAGGAACAGTAATACCAGTTTCCTGAAGGTCAGAGTCTCTGATGAGTTCAGATCAAAAGTTCAGGAAATGAGAGTGAGGCCTGGCCAAGAGACCCCAGGGGCTTCCAGGGAGGAGAGGCATCCACCCAACTTCCAGGCCAGCTCAGTGTCCACCTGGATGCCTCCCAGGCCACCATGGCACCATTGGCAATTTTTGCTATTTCTCAGAGACTCTGTGCTATAAGAGGTTTGAGCACAGTGGGTTCAAATCCCAGTCCCACCTCTTGTGCTTCCACTTTCCCTTCTGTGACATGAGGGAACTGAAAGTCCTTCCTGGGCTGTGCGCCTGAGTATGTGTGCCAGCTGCCACCTGGGTGCCCATGAATCCTGGATAAGGAAATACATCCTGGGCTGAAGCAGTTTCTCTTCCTCTTTGAGCTCTGCCTGTCTTCCGGAGCCTTAAGCTTCAGCCAGCACTGTGGTGGCACAGGCCTTCTAGGGGCAGCCACTTAGTTTCCTCAGCAGCCCTTTGAGCCCAAATGACAGCTGCTACCCACTGCCTGGGCCTGCCTGACTCTCCAGAGGACAAGGAGAAGGTTGGCCTCCTGTCTCCCTGTCCTGTGTGGTGAGTCTGTGGCTGCCCAGTCACAGATGGACAGGGACAGCTCTCTACCACTCTTGCCCTGGGCTGGCACACATTTGATCCATACCCATCACCAGATCTGTGATGCCCATGCCACCTGGTCTCCTTCTGGGTATTCTCTGGGGGCTTCAGAGGATTTGTCTCACATTCCGTTTGAGCGGCTGGGGTTTATTTTTAGGATTTATGAAGCACCTCTGGGTGGCTCAGGGTCAGCTCATGTATCCTCCACCCCTAGCAGCCTGGGCTTCACAGAGAGAAGCTGGGGGCAACTGCTGAGGGTCACAGGACCAGTAGAATTGGGTCAGCCTGGACACAGCCTGTAACTCAGCAGCTCCCCAGAGGCAGGAGAGGTCAGCTCAGCCTTGTCCCTGGGAGAAGCTGGGCCACGGTGGGTACACTTACCAGCCAAGACAAGGCTGAACTTGAACCCAGGCCAGGGAAACTGCATCCAGAGCCAGGGAAGAAGAGGAAAGGGCCAGGAACCACACTCTGGAAACCTGTCTGGGCTCCATGCAATACAACACATGTGGCAAAGCTGATGACTGTGGAAGGCAGGGCTGAGGGACATGACCTTGCCAGCTCCTTGGCCTGGGACCAGGAAGACACTGGCAGCAAGCACCTCAGGGCTCTGTCCACACGTGCAAGCCCCACCCTCCTCTCTAGTGCTGCTGATTGGTTCAGGCCAGGACATACCGACCAGTCGCAGCTGCTGCTCCTGGCCAGGAAGATGAACAAAAACAAAGCTGATCTGAGCCTAAGTCCTGTGATTATGGGCCTGGGGCCCAGAAGATGGGTTCTGAGGCTGTAAAGGGTAAAACTTCAACCAGAGGCAAATGTTTCCATGTGTGAAGCTGCAGCGAATGACAGCAATTGGCTCCCTTTGAGACAGTTTTGCCACCAGACTTGCAGTCTTAGCACTCTGGAGGCTAAGTCAGCAGGACCTTCAGCTCAAGGCTGGCCTGGGCTACAGGCAAGGCAAAAGAAGCGAACTAAGTTCCACTGTTGGCTGTGCTATAGCTGGGGCCCCACATGACCTGGCCAGTATGCACCAGGCTGGAAGGAGGCAGTCAAGTCTCCCCAGGGTGCTCTGCAGAACCCCACAGATGGATATTCCCATGTTCTGTCCCTGTGATGGCAGGTGGCTTTCACACCCACTGTGGCCTCAGAGGAGACTCGGGGCTGTGCAGGCCACACCGGGCACCTCTTGAGGTCTGCAATCTGTTCCTCAGTAGAATGAGCAGGCCCGTAGTCTCCGGGATCAGACTCAGGACCAATAATGCTGTCTGTCCCTCTGCCTTGTGTCGTATGACTGTGACTACACCCCTCCTGGGGTCCATTGGCAGTATCCCAGCAGCCGTCAGACTCTTGCTCATCCTGAGAAGGTTTTCTTCCCCTGATGGAGTCCAGTGCTGGGTGAGGGTAGGCCTGGTGCCCTGGAATCTTTCCTGGGGTCCTACATAGAGGCCAGAGGAAAAGAGATGCCAGGTGCATGGTCAGATACATGTGTGGTGGTGCCCTCATCACTCCTGCCATGCTTCCTCTGCACAGACTGGATCATAGCCTCTGCCCCACAGGGCACATGGAATCCAGCTTAGTGCCTGAGATGTCAACAGTGCATAGCACCTGTTTCTTCAGAAAAACACCAGCCACACCCCTCACTTCCTCCCTGTCTCCAAGACTCAGTTTAGCCTGCACCTCCACACACAGCATCCAGCACACTGCTTTCAAGACCATGGACTGGGGCCAGTGAGATAGCCCAGTGGCTTAAAGCATCTGCTTAGGCAGCTGCAGGGACCACAGT
The DNA here is from genome assembly GCA_004027025.1 of Myocastor coypus. NCBI lineage: Eukaryota > Metazoa > Chordata > Mammalia > Rodentia > Myocastoridae > Myocastor > Myocastor coypus. The sequence continues at coordinate 8,031 of PVJA010022535.1, read as the reverse complement.
TCAATCCCTGGCACCAGATGCTGTGCCAACCCTACCCTCAGAACAGGCTGAACTGGCCATAACATAAATAAATACAATGCTTTAAATTTTTTTTTTTAAGAAGACCACACACTGATAAGCTATGGCATTCTGTCTCTACACCTGCTGATCCCTCTGTAGAGGACAGAGGCCTGGCCCATCCAGTTCAGGTGCCCATGGCCTGGTAGTGCCATCCCTCCTAGGCACAGGTTTCATTTCTCCTGATCAAAAAAACCTGAGGAATTTATGATTTTCTAACTCCAGATTTGTTAGTTCAATAGAAACAAGTATTTTTCAATTTTGTGTTTGGCCAGGCCTGGTGGTATACTCCTATAATCCCAGCACTTGGAAAGCTGAAGCAGGGGGATTTATATGAGTTTGAGGCCAGCCTGGGCTACAAAATGAGTTCAAATCAGTTTAAACTGCATGGTAAAGGCCTGTCTCAAAAAGACAAAAAAAAAAAAAAAAAAAAAAAAAAAAAAAGAGGTGATTTGGGGATCTTTTCAAAAAGTTATGTGAATATGATATAATCACATTTGTGACATTTTACAAAGTCAAATTCAGGGCTTCTTGATTCTCAAAATATATTTCTCTTTCTTGTGAAGAGTAAAGGCCTGTCTGCTGCACCAACCAGGCAAGTGGTTCTTGCCAAGTGAGACTCACTTGGTCTCTGTTCTGGTTCCTGGAAATTGTGGCTAGGACGGTGACATGGTGGCCCAGCTCTTGAGGAGTGGAGCTCAGCTTTGAAGGGTTTGCAGGAGCAAGGTGGATGGCAGGAGCATGGAACTTGAAGCAGGTGTGCAGCCCCTCTGCTGCCCTAGACTCTGCGATGACACAGTGTGAGGATCCCGCATGCTGATGGGGGTGCTGCTGCATGAGGGGTATGCGCTGCTCAGCATGGCCACAGATGCAGACCCTGCCCATGCACTGTGTATTCTAGCGCCCTGGTGTCCTGCTTCTGACTCTTTTCTCAGGCAGACAAACTATTATTCATCCCTCAGAGCCCTTCTCTAGGGTCTCCGAAGCCTTCCATAACCCCTGAAAGACTCACTGGCTGAGCTACCTTGAGCTGGGGTGAAACAGCAGTGGGAGGGGCTGAGAGACGGAGGGAAGAGGGAGCAATAGGATATGACAGGTCGAGAAGTAAGAAGACAGGATGTGAGCAGAGCGGCATGTGTGATGCTCTGTGCCAGAGCAAGCGCAAGCATACGGTGAAGTGTGCTGCCCAGGATAGCCCCGGCCCCACCACGCTCTGCATGTGCAAGATCAGCCGATGAGCAAGACCATTAGGGATAAGGAGAATCCATGTTGGTGCATGGTATCCATGCAGTGAGGGACTCCTGCTCAGCCCACCTGGCTGGGGCCCTGGACACAGTCACCCATCTGCATACTTGCAACCTCCTGAGTTTCAGATCCTGATAAGAATTCAGGAAACTAGAAGCAGCACAGGAACACATGCACACACACACACACACACACACACACACACACACACACACACACACATTCATTAACACAGATAGATCCACAAACATACAACAACCACAAAGACACACAGGCAGAAGGGGAAACAGTTCCACACAGAGAAACCCTCTGCCTGTGGATTCCTCCCACGCATCTCCCACCACCCCTCCTTAGATCCTTGAGCAAGCCCATGCTGCCTTTATCTGTGCTAAGCATGCAGTTCCTAGCTTGGACTCCAGGGAGTTAGGCTAGGTCCTGGCTCTGTGGCATCAGGTGAGCTCCTGGGCCACCTGGCCCTCCTTCTCCTCATCCATATGGAAGTGAGGCAATCCACTTTAAGCATGCCTTCAACAGGTAAAGAAAGTGTGGCATTTGCTCATACAATGGAGTGCTATGCTGACCTAAAGAAGGGCAAACCTGAGTTGTTTGCAGGAAACTGGATGCGCTTTGGGTTAAGTGAAGACACCGGCTGGGGAGATAGCTCCATGGCACAAGTGCCTGCTGGGCAAGTGCAAGGTCAGGAGTTCAAACCCTGGTCCTGCAAAAAAAAAAAAAAAAAAAAAGTGAAGATACAGATACTTAAGTATGGCATGGTTTCTACTATATGAGAAAACCAGAGCATAACTAAGAAGCAAAATAAAAGAGAGATGGGAGGAGGCAGGGAAATGGGCCTTTCTCCCATGGGAGGTGAACCAAGAGGCAGGAGAGGAGGGAGAGAGGAAGGAGATGCTAAAGAAATGGAGGTGTGCTGCTATGCACAGGGCCCCACAAAGAATGTGATCACTACACACTGCAGACATAGATTTGTAAAATAAAATTTAAAATTAATAAAATGTGGGTTATAGACCAGGAAAAAAAGAATGCTCAAGATGTTGGGCTAGACCTGGCTACCACTGAAGGTGGGTGCTGGTGGAAGACAATCTCTGGGGAGTGACTGGCCAGATGGAGGTCAGCCTGAAGCCTGGGCCCAGGGTGCGATGGTGGGGAGCGACGCCAGCACTTGACTGGGGAGTGGCCTCTGGAGGGAGGTCACGGGGCTTATCTGGCCCCGGCTGTGTTGTTTATCAGCGTCTAGTGAAGGCCTTGGCTCCAGCTGAGCCTAGGAGCTGCCAACCGCAGGCCCTAGTTAAGCCCTGAACAATGCTACTTCGGGCCTCCATGGAGCCAGATTCCTGCTGTCCAAACCACCCCACTTCCTGCTCCCGACCTGCTGGGAGCCACGGGAGGCGCCTTTATCCCCTGGTAATGAGCAATGTTAACGCATCCCTGGGCCTTTCCCAAACGCCTCGGCCAGGAGCCGTGCCAGGGCTCTCTGAGCCGCTAACGAGGTTGGCACCTTAGCTGGAGGCACATTCAGTGACCAGGGTCCCCACTCCTTCCACAGAGCCCTGAACTTCCAGCCGCACGCTTAGCTTGGACACTTTGGGTCCAAGTGGCACTGAGACTGTGATGTCCAAGGTCAGCCCTCCTCTGGCTGAGATCCTGTCTCCAAGGAGTAGACTCCTGTTCTCAACAGAGCTGGTACAGCTGTCTCCATGTGTCACTTAGCTTGGAGTAGGGCCTCAGATCTTGGCTCTGAGTCTCAACTGTCCCTTCCTGTGGTTAATAAACCACAGCCCCTTTGAAGGCCCCACAGACCGCCCCTGCCTTTCAGCATTGGGCCTGTGAAGGACTGACCTTCCCTAGCTCCTCTCTGGGTGCAACCTGACTTGCATGTGACAGCCAAGTTCTGCCTGAGCAGCATCCCCACCCGAGTCTCAGTTTTCAAGGTGCACTGCATGGCAAAGTTGATTTGTCAAAACTCCTTTGTTCCTCTATGAAACATCTGTACAAAGTTGATGTGATTTTTTTTTTTTTTCTAAGCATCTTTAGGTCAGAAGGAAGGAAAACAGACTTTCTTAAATATGACACTGAATCCATCATTCAAAAGGATTGTTTTTGTTCATCTGGCAGGTTTTAAAGGTTCAGGCTTCCAACATCTTGTTAAAAGATATTATTTTTTTAAAAGAGGATAATTGAGCTTGGTTCTTCTCTTTTTGGAAAGTGGCTTGTGTAAGATATAGTGACTCTCTATGTAGGCCCAGATCAGCTGCTGGATTAGCTGGGACATTGTAAGTCTCACAGATCCAGGGAGAACACTGGCTGAGGCTGAGGCAGGCTGCTCCTCTCTGCCTGGCACTAGCTCTGCTATGTGGGAGTCAGGGGCAGGAGGACAGTGGGCACTTGGGGACTCTTCATTTCCCAAACCCAGGCTCTTAGTCTGTGTGACAACAACTGCCCCCCTGGAGCCTTGCACCTGGAAATCTGTGCATGGCTCATACTTGAACTTACACTCAGGTTGCAGCTAGGCAATGACACACCTGGGGAAGTCAATGGCTTCCAGATGTCTCACTACATAAATCTCTGTCCTATTTGGCTGCTGGCGACTCCAGGTGTTTTTTGGGTGGTAGACACAGCACTCTGGTGGTGGGGTCACTTTCTCCTGTGTGACTGGCTACCTGTCCAGAGTTCCCCTTCTATGGCTCACAAGTCCTACCATAAACTGGTTAAGTCCTTGAACATCTTGATTTTAAACAAAGCCACATACCCAGATCCCTGAGTTGTGACTTCAGAGCCCTGTGTGTCCCCAGTAGGAATCTGCTTAATAAGGGATTGTGCCTGCTATGCTCACAGGGAGAGCTGCTGAGAAGGGTGTCAGAGGATGCAAAGGCCTCCGGGGTGGGGCTGGAGCTGTGTACTGCACTCTGGATCAAGGAGGCCTCGTCTCTGGAGCCAGAGACAGCTTCCTGGAGGGGCTCAGACCAGGGAAGGTGATGGTAGGGTTTCTCACTAAAGCAGAAAGGGGCATTGTGACCATTGTACCTGGACAGCAGGTGTCCACCAGACCTTGGTGGCTTTGGCCAGCAAGGTGAAAGATTTGAGGACATAGGGAGGGGGTGCTGTCAAGTGAGGTGGGGATGTCAACATCCTGAGAAACTGGGAGAATTGGGCTCCGGCCACACGCCACCTTGGACAAGGGCACTGCTGCCTCGTTCCATTGCCTGGAAGCCACTGTGCCAAGAGATCTGTGGAGACGGTGCGGACGCTGGAGATCCAGCCAGCAGGCCGCCTGGCAGCTGCTGTGCCCCATTGCCCGGAGGCCTGGGCAGGACCGGACACCTCAGGAATCTACCATGTGGCTGCCTGGGCAGCACAGGCATTTCTGCAGCCTTACTCTGCTCTGATTAGGACCTGGAGGCCACAGTGGGGCTGTGTCTTTTTATTTGTTCAAGCCTTGGACAACGGTTATTTCTGGAAACTTTCCTACCTTGCCATCAACACGCCCAGTGTTGTCTGGGTTTCTTTTCCTCTTTGTTATTTTTGGAAAGGGATGCATGGAAGATATCAACTTCTGCATCAAGTAAAAGCTGGTTCTTTAGTCACTTAATCCTTCGGAAAGATATCAATCTTCACTTTTTTTATAAAAAAAAATTAAAGGAAAGGTTACATCTGGGGAGTCTCTTCAACCCCAACCATTCAATGTCAGGCTCTGCTCAGTGCTATGATGCCACCAAGCGTTGCGCCATCCCCAGTGTTCACCCTGAACACTGAGGGTCACCCAAGTATGGGCTTCCTGCTGCCCATCTTGTCTATGCTCTTGCCCAGGCTGTCCCTGTTGTGCCGCAGCATACCTAGCATCCTCATTCCTCCCAGACACACCCTGTGGTTGTGTGATGGGCACTTCATGCACATGTACCTCCAAGTGTCCTCCTGCCACCCCTGTCTCTAGCTAGCTCATCCTTCAGTGGCTCTGATGAAAATCTCAGAATTCCTGCTGCCCCTTTCTGCCAATGTCCACCCTTGAGCCCAGGCTTCTTACGCTTTTCCATGACAGGTGGTTACCAGCTGCTTCACTTCCGCTCCTCCTCCTCCTTTTCTCTTCTCGTGTGCATGCATGTGTGTGCATGTGTGTGTGTTCCATGGCTACAGCACATAACGCTCATCTTCACTGTGGGGAGTTGACATACACACATAGCACACTTCAGTTCTTTTCATGCTCCCTGCCCCTCACTCCATCTCCTGGACTTAGTTTTAAATTCTATCCATTCTTCAACAGGAAAGCAGTAACAATCTACTAGGCCTTGCAAGATTCTAGTGATATCATTTGCATAAAACCCTCAGCCTCTCTGTCTTTCACAGGGTTTGGAAGCAGGACAGACCCTCACTTCCATCTGTGTGGTCCAGGTAATGGTAGCTCAGGCAGGGTGATAGCTAAGGCTTGGGAATGATTTGAGTTTGCCACCTACTATGGTTTAGATAAAAAAATGTCCCTCAGTTCCCTGTGCTCAGAGGTGGGGCTTGTGGAGGTGACTGGACCATTGGGCACTTTGTTCATCGGTGGATTAGGGTTGGGGCTAAGTGTGCAGTTGAGAGGCGGTGCCTGGTTCAAGGAAGTCACTAGAGTTTGACCTGAGAGGCTGTGTTGTCATCTCTGACTCTTTCCCTCTCTCTGTTTCCTGGGTAAGCTACTATCCTTCACCAGGGTAAGCTACTATCCCATGGGTAAGCTACTATCCTTCACCAGGTCCCTCTACTACGCTTTTTTCTGCCTTGGAGCCCACCAACCATGTACCAAACCCTCTGAAACTATAAGTCAAGGTGTCTACCTTGCTTTAACCTACAGTGTCGGGCATTTCATCCCAGCCATGGGAGAGTGAATGATACAGAGGTTCCCAGAGAGTGACAAGCTACAGTTTTGATAGGATTTGAGTTTTTCCCTAGGGCTCCCGTGCCAGGGGTTCAGCTCTCAGCATGATAAGGTGGGGTGGGGCTTGAAGGGGAGGCCAGGTGGGGCCCCCTAGGTCCCTGAGCACCGCCTTAGAAGGGACTAAGGTTGTGCTCATAGGACCCCCCAACCTTGTAGAGTGAGTTGCTACAAGAGCCTTCCCAGCCTGAATGGTTCCTCCTCCATTTCCAGGTGTAATCTTTTCTTCCCTTGCATTCTGCCTCAGTTTCCCCATCTGCTACAAGACCTTTCTAAGAGGCTGAGCCATAAGGCCTGTGACCTTTGACCCCTGACTCAGACCCACAAAATATGAGCTCAGTAAGCTTCTCTCTGTCATGTTAGCCAGCCTCACACATCTTGTGTACAGAACAGACTAATGCACAAGACCACATGGCCATAATTTCCAGGTGTCACAGCTAGAGTACTCCAGCTAAGCAGGTGCTAAGCAGGTGCTGAGTAAATATGAGAGGGGCTACAGTGACCCCTTATGCTAGGGCCCCCAAGGCATGCTTGTGTGTCACAGGGAGAAGGCATTTAGCATCCAGGGAACTTTTAGGGCGGAAAATGACAACTTTGGCACTGGTTATCAGTGCTGCAGGCCACTGCAGCTTGTCCTTGGAGTCATGAAGCAACCAAGCTATCTTGGTTACTGATCTCTTATTGCTGGAACAAATAACTGACATCCAAAATGAAGGAAGGAAAGGTTTATTTAACTCACAGTCTGTGAAGGTTTCAGTCCTTACTTGGCTGGCTCCAAGGCAGAGTGGAACGAGGCAGAGAGCAGCCATTCATGCTAGTGATAAAGAGCGAAAACAAAGAGGGTAGCAGCAGCTCAGGCAGCTAGCTAGTCTCTCTGCCCTTCCTTACATTTGTATGCAGAGTATCTGCCCTAGGGCACTCACACCCATAATCCCAGCAGTGGATCATGAATCAATCACAAACTACAGAAGCAGCTCCAGGACTGCATGAGGCTTTGGGAGGACAGCTAGACACAAGCCGAAGACCATATCCTTGCCCTCAGCCTTAGCCCTATCCCAGCCATGTACCTCTGGGAATGGGCTCAGGTCTTGCCTCTGCTGGCTGGACTGTTAGATCAGCATGTGCTGTCACTAGTCTTGATGTTATGGTGAGCACCAAGGCTGAGAGTGCTGGACCTGGGCTTCATAAGACCAGGCCCAGGGGCTGGCTCTGCAGTTCGCTGAGGTACAGTCTTGGGTGGCATGATCTGTAGATACCTTGGGGTCGACTTGTACTAGGTTGAGAGCTCCTGGGCCACAGTCTGCATGGTGCCTGCTATGGAGGAAGCAGTGCCCTTGCCATGGGAGCAGAGCACATGCTATCCATGCAGATGTATGCCGGCAATGGCCTGCCACTCATTCTCAACTGTAGTCTGGAAACCTCCTAAGTTGAGCACTGAGGATCCAGCAGTGACCATGGAAACACCTCAGGGATCCCACACCAAGGCAGGACAGGTACATAGTTCATGCTCCTTGGGGGTCACCATGTCCTTGGGTTGAGGATGAAGAAGTCAAAATAACAGACATAAAATATTGGCTTGACCTCCCCAGAGTGATGACATCTATTCAGTAGATCTCATGCAGGGCCCACCTGGGATAAAACAAATAAGGCAATAGAAAGGGAGGTAAAAGAGACGAGGTAGCTTTAGATAAGGGTACACCGTCGAAGGAGGGCAGTGGTGAGTTTCCAAGAAAGAAAATATTGCAGATAAGCGAAGGATTGGGTGCTTAAGAGCTCTTTTTTTTTTTTTTTTTTTTTTTTTTTTT
>PVJA010022534.1:9196-34274 GCA_004027025.1 Myocastor coypus | reverse complement strand
ATCTTATATACCTATATGTATTAATCTAAACTGATCTGATGATGAAAATATGTAATATAACCATTGTTAAATTTAAACAATAAAAGAAGTGAAAAAAAATAGAAAAATAAAAAATAAAAAACAAATAAATAAAAAAAATAAATAAAGTCACACCTGAATAGCTATAATAAAAAAAAAAAAAAGAAAAGAAATAATTGTAATAGTCCCTAGACATGTATTTCCTTCTATTTTCCCCTAATTTTTCTATGGTTGTGTTCTGTTATAAACTATAATACTAGTGTCTATAGAATATTTTCAGATACTGATGAACAAAGTGAAAGAAAACCAAGCAAAACGTACATTTTCACGCAGTTAAGTTTGAGCAGTGCACAAAAATGCTATCAGTTTATATTTAGATGTTACAATAAAGAAAAATATCAATACATTTTTTCTTTTATGTATACATTCTTTTTTATTTACTGAAAATGAGAGTAATGAAAATGTAATGAAAGTTTATGACACAATTTTCCTTCCTTGTGTGAGTCTCCAGGGCTCACAGGCAGCGCTGCGGCAGGAGGACTGCCACTGCGAGCAATTGCTGCCACTCCAGCAAGACACACAGGTGAAGTGGTGCGCAGATGATTTGAGGATGACGGGGTCATTGTTCCCAGAGTAAGCAAGTTCCATTCCATTACTGCAGCTGCACAGAGGACAGCTCCCTACCATCTGCAGAAATTTCTTTAAAATAGGTCCTGGGAGACTAAGCATGAGACTTAGCTACTTTCTCTCACAGTACAAACCAGGTTAAATTACAGAGGTTCTTCTGCTTTTGCCAATTCAAGGAGTCTAGAAGTGTGTTTTCACAGATGCAGTGGGAAATAACTCCTGGCTATGCACAAAGGCCTTAAGAATCAATAGCCAGAGGAAATGACATTTTGAAATTCAGTTAAATGAAATGCCTCAAAATTTGTCTTCAGTGGCTACCTTGATCACTGAAAAGAGCACACAACACATGAAACTTATAAATGCAAGTAGATAGCCCACCTATTATGAGCTCTTAACTTAAAAATCTGATCTTGCCTTGTGTATATGTGTGTGTGTGTTTATTGGAAATATAGAGGTATAAAATAGAAAATCATAATTTAAACTTGATAGTATTTGGGTAAATTGGTTATTTGAAAATTTTTGGTAAATGAGATGCTATGTTTACTTTGTCATTATTCTTGGTAATAGTTCAGAAATAAAATAATGCATATTGAATTACCATTCTCAGGATTGAAATCCTTGACTTTAACTGCTTCTAAACAAAGTCACAAGAATCATTGAGAGTGATTTTGGTTTCATAATATTCTTGATCATGATAATATTTATTAAAGTGTTGATTAAAAGTCCATCATGCCAATTTAACAGGGAAAAATCTAGTAGATTGCTATTGGATAGCTTTTGCTGTATTAATGCAGGAGAATTATAACCAAGACCTTAGTTGCTATCATTAAGATGCAAATAAATGCCAAATTGGTGTATTAATTACAAACAGACTTCACTGCCATAATGTATGAGGAGATTTACATGTTTTGTTGGTATGGGAATCAAACCCAGAGTTTTATGTTTGCCAGGCAGGTATCGTGCCACTGAATACATCCGCAGCTCCAAGGAGACTTAAATCTGTATTTAAACAAAAATTTAATAAAACTGGTTTCCTTTTTTCGTAATTTATTGATATTTGTCCCTAGTATTAATTATTCTGTCTCATTTTGTACAGGGGTACTCATGTGGAGTGTGGACAAAGCATAAAGCTATCCTTGTTTTCTTACCTCTGAACATATTCAGGGATATCCTATTTGCTCTTTCTTCCTTGGGGGCAATTCTCCTTGAAGGGTGGTTGGTCTAAGGCAGAGCTTTCTAGCCAATGAAGTGGTCCATTTATGTAGGTCTAGTTGGCAAAGCAATTTGATTTTCCCATTATATCATCCTCTTAACCTTTACCATCAAAATGGGAAATGTTTGGCTCTTCATATTCTGAACTTTCATGTTGCTATTCAGTATACTCGTCCTGTGAACAAGAAAAGTTATGCTTATTAAGGCTTCTTCAAGGGCTTAATCTAGAGAATGTGTGCATTGGGTCTACCAAGTTGGCTATTCTTTTCTAACAAAACCTTTCATATTTGGAAAAAAGTGACACTTAAGTAAACAAAAGACACTCAGCATTTAAATAAATATATGACTTAATAAAGAGCATAACAATATTAACTACATAATATTTTAGAATTAATCTTATTTTCTAGAAATCCCTGAATATAGATATCATATTACAGATATATATATTTTATAGATATATCCATATCTGTATCTACATCTGTCTAGATATGTGTCTGTTATGAATGTTTGTGAAGTGGTAGTACCCAGAATCCATTTCGTTTTTCTCTCTTAAGAATATTTTGAAAAGTTCAAATGCTTTGTGGTCAATGTTATATTTTTATTGCAGCATAGAGAGGAAAATGATCAGCTTGTACTATATGAGTCATATAAGTAAGGTTTAATCTTGTCCTGAATTAAAAACACTGCTCCCTAATTGTCATTCAGTGTTCTCTTTACAGGAGCTAAAAATATGCCTGTGAGTGAAACTTTTATGAAAGTAATGTTTATAGTCATTTCTGGGTTAAAGAACAAGATTTGCTTCACTTTGTAGGAATATCTTCCTGACATTTGTCCTATTGCATTACGATCAAATAGCTGTAGTGCTGAACGTGGGAACTTTTGCAGGAAGGCTGACTGTATGTGATTATGTAAACTTTCAGACTAAGGCAAACTCCATTATGCAGCCTGACTATCAGGAACTCTTTGTGGGTTACACACTGCTGAATAGAACTGGACCCTGTCTACTGGGTTTCCACAGGAGATTTTTGCATTGTCTGATAAGTGTAAAAATACATAGGCATGGCATTGCAACAATGTGAACCCAAAGAGAATAGCCCCTAGAATCATTACCACTCATGTTGACCATACATTTTTCAAAAACAGATATTCATTTGTTAGTAAATGAAAAGCTAAAGTTAATTTTCAGATGCATGATTTGCAAGCTATAAGGTAATCATGTCTCTAAATGAGCCATGGTTTGAACCACTCAGTGAGCTGAATATATGCGTTTGTGATAGCATGTAGGATACTGTGTGATTGCTATTTTCATTTTGCTTTATTTATTTATTTATTTTTTGGGGTTTTTTTTTTTTTTTTTTTTTTTTTTTTTTTTTTTTTTTTTTTTTTTTTTTTTTTTTTTGGGGTTTTTTTTTTTTTTTTTTTTTGTCTTTTTGAAACAGGGTCTTGCTATGCAGTTGAGGCTGGTCCTGAGCTCACTTTTGTAGCCCAGGCTGGTTTCGAACTCGCACCAATCCTCCTGCCTCAGCCTCCCGAGTGCTGGGATTACAGGCGTGAGCCACCACGCCCGGCTGCTATTTTCATTTTAAATGTTTGCTAGATGATGATGTTAGGATATAGCATGACATTGTTTGAGATTTTTGCATTTATTGATATTTCATCTGTGCATGAGTATAGATGAGAAGTTACTATACTTCTCGAGGTCATCTAGTTAGGAAGAGGCGTACCTGAATTCTGACACTTTTCTCCTTCAAGATCATACTGTTAACTTTCAACTAAAAAGGAAGGGAGATGTTATGCATTTAAACAACAAGATGAAAGCCATTATATTAATATTGCACATTGCTGTCCTCAGTGTCATTGCTCATATTACAAATACTAGTATCTAGGTTTAGGCCAAGTAAAAATTTTAAACATTAACTGCTACTCTGAAAGCAATTAACAAAAATTACTAGGACCATCTCAACTATCCTATGTGTGTGCTTACATGACTTTCTCCCCCTTCCTTTTTTTCCTATCTTTTCTCCCTTCTCTCATCTCATTGTTCATTTTTTTTTTTTTTTTGTCTTTTTGAGACAGGGTCTTGTTATGCAGTTCAGGCTGGCCTTGAGCTCACTTTCATAGCCCAGGCTGGTCTCGAACTTGCACCGATCCTCCTGCCTCAGCCTCCCGAGTGCTGGGATTACAGGCATGCACCACCACGCCTGGCTCATTGTTCATTTCTTATGTTCAGTTGCTTTGCATCTTACTATCTCTATTATACCTCTCAGATTTTTACACTATGGATACAATCCAATGTTGCCTTATCTATTGTTATTCTACTGTCTTTAAAATAAATTATAAAATAAAAAGTGAAAAGGACAAGGGAAAAAATGAAGGCTTATTGAAAGGAAGAATTAACATTTAACTGATTAATCTTGGATGTTTACATCTGATAATCTGAGTGACAAATTTGATGATAACAACATGTAATGTCATAACAATTGTTAATTTCCTATTCTTTTTTTGAAATTCTGTATCATTTGTATTGCTTTATATTCGTTTATTTCTGTCTTTGTTCTTGATATTTATTTTTCTTTTTGCTTTTCCTCTTTAAAACAAGAATTTTAAAAAATAATAGGGAGGCTGGCAAAGTAGCTCAGCAGATTAAAGCACCTGCAAGCAGGTGCAGGGGCTGGAGGTTCAATTCCCCAGGGCTGTCCTGCTGGCCTTGCCCCTGGGGAGTGCTGAAAGGGTGATTGAGACTGGGCATGGTGATGTGCACCTATAGTCCCAGCATTTAGGAGGCTGTAAACAGGAGAATCACTATGAGTTCAATCTAGTAGTAAGACCCTGAACACGCTGTAGACCCTTCCCTAACATGCAATAAATAAATAAGTAAATAAGGAATAACTGCTTTTGAAATAAGAATGAAGATATTATTTTATCCATAACTTCATACTTAGTAAACTTTTAACATGATCAGTTTTAAATGGACTATTAAGTATTTGACATGAAGAGTTTGATTTTAGTCAAACATATATAGAAAAATTGAATACTTTGGCAAAATTAACAATTTTCTACTGGACCATAATTTGGTAAGCTATAAACTACACTATGCTGGAAAAAAAATTACTGTGTTCTGGTGATATTCCAGTCTGCTCTGCACATAAATTGGCACCATAGAATACAACACTATATAGAAGTCTCTTCTCATGTTGTAAAAACCTGTGTATATAATATTGCTTAGTCTTTGGGCCTATTTTAGTGCAGTCTAACTCTTTTCTACATATGTAACTCAATTTGTACAGATTTTCCAAAAAAATTTAACAAAATACTATTACACAGTAGCAAGAATATGGAATTTGTGGTCTTTGGATTTTAATTTACCTAAAATTAATATTTCACCTGGGGCAGTCGGCATGAAGACACCATCCAGGCATACGATTTGTAATGGAATTTCAAGTAAGACATTTTACTATTTCTATAATGTCTAGAGATTAGAGCACTGAATTTCTGGAGAGCAAAATAAACCAATTGTCATTTTCACAATTAGAATTCAACTATTATTTATTAATATAACAAATGGGTTAATTATATGACTATAAAAGTGATTGAAGTCACAGCTGATACTGGGATGTGCCTTTACAAAACAGTATACCTGATTCCATTCTCAGGAAGAACAGTTCAGGAAATTTAATTGAGGGTGCCAGGTGGCACAATAGGTTGTACATTAACTTGTCTCCTCTGGAAAATTAAATTTGAATTTGGCTCTGGTCACAAATGAAATGAGTCATTTGGTACATGCCACTAAGGATGCTCACAAAGCCAAAATGACATTTCATTGAAAAATCATCCACTAAAAAAATGTCTGTAGTCACTGGGGGATTTTCAAGAAACATAAATAAGTGCACAGGTCAAAATAAAAGGAATAAAGGGGAGACTATAAAGTGTAGGCTTGCTCAAAGTCCGGAGAAAGGAAAGTATGCAAAGAAAATTATTCTCAGCAAGAAACCTTTCAATTTTTCATGTATTCCAATATCCTTGCAGATTATTTACTTGTTTGCCAATGAAAATTTGCTTTGTTTCCTTGGCTCTGTTTCAGCCAAGTGTCACTTTGTATCAAATTATCATGGATTACAGAGCTCTCTGCAAGAAGCCATCTAGCTGTGATATTGAAACTTATGTTCAGATCTTCCTGTTCTTTCAGATAAATAATGTTATTATAAATCATAGTCTTTTCTCTTTCAGAAGATGAAGAAATTGTACAATTGACTGACTTTGACGATAACCTCAGTTCAGAATTAACACATGATTTTCACTGCTATATACTTGTCCCTGTAATGGTCTCAAGCAAGACTTTCGACACAGGGTGAGATTAATGAGAACAATAAAACTGCCAAAATAAGCAGTACAAAGTTGGCTGTTATGTTTACTTATTGGAGTACACAAATATAAAAATCATTTTAACGCCTACATTTCGCTGTGTCTGTCGCTGGGTTCTCAATAGATGTTATTAGCTCATTTTGGTGTGTAGATAGGATGGTAGAATCTCTAAATTGGGGAGACTGATTTCTAAGTCAGCTGTGCTCAGTATCTCTTCTTCCAAAAGTAATATTCAGAGCAAGCCAAGCTTCAGAGCAGCCCTGGACGTCTAAGCTTTTAGGTTGCTCACACTGCAGCAGACCAAGATGTTAGGCAGTTCCCAGCCTAGAGTCTCCTTTGCTGAGGAAGGCTCTATTTCATCCTACTTCATTACAGGGAAAGTGATCCTGACCAAAACTTACTGAAAAACTTGGCAAATTTAGCAGCAAAGATGTATTCACAGAATGTTTAAAATTTAGTCCCACTCCTACTTAATATAAAAAGGTTCTTGCTTAGCAATCTTATTAGTCCTTAGGTGCAAACTTAATTTTTAAGTAAATGAAGACAATAGAGTCAGGCCAGCAAAGTCTCCAATATATCTCTCATATTATTTACATAGACTAATTAATCCTTTATGGTAAACATGCAAAAGTGTTTTTACAGAAAAGAATTAATAATCTTTTGGCAAATATTACTTAGCAACAATGGTTCTAAATTTTATATTTTCTATGCACATAGGAAACAGTCATCACAATTAGGATTAATTGACCTACCGTAATAGCAAATGACAGCCATCACACATATGTAGAAATCAATCCATACTGTTCTTCCAAAAGAGGAAAAGAAATAGAAGAAAATGATTTATAGGCATAGATTGCATGGCCCAATACAAAATTATCTTCTTTGTGTTCTGATGTGTTACTATCCTTGTAACTCTAAAACCAGAAATTATAGATTTTTTAACGCAATAATATCTATCCCTATAAGCTCTAGGAATGGCTGAATACATACTTATTCATTGTTCAATTGTATAAAATGATTTTTCTAAGCTTCTTTTGTTACCTTTGCATATGCACTTTAAATGTTTGACCAGTGTTTCAGAAAATATTAAAAAAATCAATAATGATAAGCAGAATAACTCTGTGGGACTTTCAGAATACATCTCTTTTATCATAGCATTATGGAAGCCAGTTTCTACAAATTAGAGTATTGATTTAAGTTGGAATTTATTTGAGATTAGCATCCTTACAAAAACACAATAACACTATATTGTGTCTTTTTAATATTTAAAATTCTCTGACATTCATGGACAAGGGATCAGGAATTTAAATATATCTTACATACATATATCCTATTGTTAGTGACATTATTCTATTTTTGTTCATAAAAATTTGAAGTATAATAAAAGAATATTTGACTCAGTTTAATATAACTGGATTATGTCATTGTATTTAAAGTTGCTGAGTGAATCTCAGTTGTTTTTTCAGATAAAAAACATATACAAGAACATGTTACTTTCAGATTTTTGACTTATGAGTTTTCCGTTAGCTATCTGTACAGTAGCTGGGCAAGTCTAGGAGTATAAAAATGAGGAGGCGCAGTGTTTTGCAAGGGGAATAATACAGTGTAAGAGGCTCAATTATAAGATTATTTTATAATAGCCATGCAAAGAATCATACACAAAAGTGCAGGAAATCTGTCCATACATTGAAGACCAAAGATTCCAGCTGAGGGCCTGGATCCCATGGTAATGTCCTATGTACATTAAGCTGAAGGCCAAGATCCTATAATAATTCCACCTGCGAGTTAAGCTTGAGGCCTAGAGCCCGTGACAATGTCGCTGGATCCAGGAAGCAGTGTTCAGAGTAGAACCAGAGCTCCTTTGAAAGGTACCACAGCCATTCTTGGCAACAGTGAGGTTACAATCTCCTCCAATGAAGAAGGACACAAAGTTCTCATCAAGAAGTCTACACACAGTTTCTCCAGGAGACTGAGCTGTGTGCCGTCTTCTCTTTCAGAGCCAGAAAATGATGCTCAAAGTGAGAATTAGAACTCCTTCAAAGTGCACCATAGACATTTGCAGTGAAAACAAGGTACCAAGCTCCTTTGTCCATGAGAACAGCCAAGTTCATCAGGAAAGCCAGCATGACAAGTCCTTCAAGGAAACCAGCAGCTCCCTATTGCCTCTATAACAGCTTCCAACAGGCTCCAAACTTCTTCCTTTCTAATTCTGCCTCTTATGCTGCCAGCAACAACCCTCAGGTGGGCCTCCCACACCCAGGACCACACTTGTTGAATTCAGCTGGGTGTTACAAGTTGACCACCAGTTGTCAATCCACCACAAGCCACCACTGGCCAATTTGGTAACCATGCCCATCTCTACTGGCAGATTTATGAAAAGCTATTATGTTGTGTTCTATTCAAATTTACATTAGCTTGGGGCCTGGCGGGATGGCTCAGTGGTCTAAAGCGCCTGCTTGGGAAAGCTTGGGCGGCTTCAGGGACCGCGGTTCGATTCCCCGGCACCACGTGCTGCACCAGCCCTGCCCTCGGCTGAGCCAGCCATAAAAATGAGTGAATGGATAAATAAAGGTTCTGAAACAAGAAAAAAATAAATAATAATAAAAAAAAAACAAATTTACATTAGCTTAACAATCACATATATACAAATGTTACTGCACTCATCCATATACCAATGGGAAAATACTCAAAGGTTAAGCAAAATTTAAGGCTGAAACACAATCCTTTGACTAATTAACCTGATTACAAACACATATCTAAAAATAACATTTAAAAATATATTAAGAAAACTATTACAATTATAGTCCTTGTTTCCCACTAACTTTTACATAGCATAGCAAGACTAAAAAACAGGGTTTCCTACAATTTATTTTTTAACTTTAATTGTTTTATTAATTTTTATGTATTTATTACAGGGTCTTCAGGGTCTTACCATATAGATTGGACTCATAGTGATCCTCCTGTTTTCAACCTCCCAAGCACTGGGATTACAGTCATGCGCCACCACACCCAGTCTCATTTACCAGCTCAGTCTGCCCCAGGGGCAAGGCCAGACCAGCACACTGGGGTCCTACAAATTAATTAATTAATTAATTAATTAATTAATTATTTGGTGCTACTAGGGATTGAACTGAGGACCTCGTGCTTATCAGGCAAACACTTATTCCACTGAGATATCTCCTTGGATCAGGGTCTTACAATTTAAATACACTCTTACCTTCAGGTGAAAAGGCTTAAGTTTACTTTTCTATTGTCCTGTTCTTCACAACTATGTGTTCTATTCCACCTCTGAAACCTAAAGCTCCATTAGAGCCTTCCTTCTGGCCAAATGTTTTTTTTTTTTTTTTTTTTTTAATCACCTTTCTGGTTGTTCACTCTTAATTTCAAACATAGGTCTGGCGAAAAGCTCTCAACAGTAACCATGCCACCTTCCCAAGAGTAGACTGCACTGGGCCTTTTCTTTTTACACCCAGGCAATATCTCTAAACACAAGGAATTGCAAGTCACACTTCTACAAGGCACAATATGCTACCTGGGATCCAGTGGCCAGTGTAACCCTTCTCAATAGAAGCCTCCCAACTTCCTCTTAACTGGAAGCATTTCCATCAGAACTCTGACTATCCAGGCTCCAACCAGAGTCTCCAACGTATTTTACAGCATGAAAGGGCTACCTTTGTGACCAGTCTCTTACCAACTTTCAAAATTAATTACTAAGACTTTCCAGCCATATGACCAGGCAGCAACACAATAATGACTCACTCCTTGTACCAAATTATTGCTTGGTTACTTTTCTCTTGTTGCTAAGATATAATACCTGATGTCCAGAATGATGAAAGGAAGGTAAATTGAGCTCATAGTTTCTGAATGTTTCAGTCTGTGCTTGGCTAGCTTCAAGCAATACTAGCATAAGCAGAGAGCAGCTTTTCATGGCGACAAAAGACTACAAAATCAAGAACGAAAGGGGGATCACAGAGCAAGCCTCTTTCCTTCCCTTATGCTGTGTATAGGCTACTCACTTTTGTTAAGTGTAATGCTTACCTCTGTAGCCTTAGCATTGGGCCATGAATCAATCAAGACTCTAGAAATGCACTCCATGGCTGCATTAGGTATTGGTGACATCTATACATAAACCAGAACACATAGGGTTCATCCTTTAGCGTTGATAGTTTAGAGAAACAGCACTGCTTGTCAGTTAAGAAAACAGATTCTGGTCGCTGCCTGTCTGAGTTTAAAATGTGACTGCGCTACTTAGCATTAAATGACCTTCTGTGCAGTTCTTAATTTCTCTAGGGTTCAATTTCCTTATCATTAAAATGGAGATAGTAGCAATGCCAACCTCATGGAGGTTTATGTTAGACTTCGTAGGTTAGAGAACATTGTGATCTGTTAAAAAAAAAAAAAAAACGTCAACTGCAGAACTCTTGCCGGCATGCTCATGGTACATGTTTGGTCCTCTGGGTTGTATGACAGCTCTGTATTGCTGTCACCTAAGCTGTTCTATCTAGGTTGAAGAAGTAGCAGTTCTCCGAAACACCGCTAGTGGACAGGATTACTAAATGTGAAGGGCCAGTGAGATAGTGCACTGGAATAAGCTGTTGCTTAGGCAAGTATAGGGACCGGAGTTTGATCCCTGGAACCACAGGCAGTGTAGTCCTGCCCCTGGGTGCACTAAGCCAGCCACTGAGTCTGGACATGGCTGTAATCACAGAAGAAAACAACTGGAGAGGCTGAAAACAGGAGGATCACTACAGTCCAAGCTGTGTAGTGAGACCCTGTACCAAATACATAAAAACAAAACAAAAACCTGAATGTGAAAGAAGGCCAATCAATGAGGTACCAAGTTGATACTTTTTGGAAGGCCTAATGGTAACACAACTTTAGATGTTTTACACTCAACTTCCTGGTCAAATCTGATCATTTTGTTCTAGCAAACTAAAAGGATGGCATGAAATACAACCCTGCTACAAGTTTAAAGTATTTCTTGAATATGTCAGTGACTACTAGAATTTCTAATTGAGTTTGTACTTTTAAAACATTGCTAGGCTTGGCATATAGATGGAAGTATATATACCCTCAGATAAAATAAAAAAGAGGACAGTTATGCCCCCAGCCACAGTTGTAGCTGACTTCAATGAATGCCAACATCTTACTACACTTCTGCTATTCGCTGTGATGATAGCTCTCAGACTTCCACAATTTTGCAAACTTTGGGTGTCATTAGGACAACTGCGCTCATGTCTCACAGCGTGTGAGTGGAGTAAATGCTGTGTGTATTCTTTCTTCTTTCACTATTGGAAAGAGCCTTAGTGTTGATTATGCCTCGGGTCATTAATCATGCATACAGTTACCCTACTGGCTGCCTGATTTTCAACTCTATTCTTCTACCTCTACATAATTTTCTAAAAAATAATATTTTAAAATAATTGACTGCCTATCTATAAATCAATTTAATTCCATCCAGAAGACAAAAATTCAAAATTTCTTCAGCTATTCTAGTCTGTTGTAGAATCAAGACTTCTAGAGTTTACCTTTTATTTCCTTAATATCTAGAAATGATCTGTAAGTGGTAGTAGAAGAAAGGTAGAACAATAAATAAATACAGAGATAATGGTCTTTTCCTTCTGAAGTTAAGGTCTCTTTCGTCATGGTGTCACAGTTGATATCTATGCCTTTTGAATTCTATGAATGAATTATTGTTACTCTTACCTCTAATCTGAACTTTGCACATACCTTATTTTTTATTTATTTTATTGTTGTGTATTTTTAGGGTAGGACCTACAGCGTGTTTAGGATCTCACTACTATTTGGGCTTATCATGATCCACCTGTTTACAGCCTCCCAAGAGCTGGGACTGCAGTCATGTGCCACCATGCCCAGTTGTCTCAGCATGTCTGGGTGGCAGGGCTGGCACTGCAGGCCTGGGGATCAAACTCCTGGCCCCTGTGCCTGTGTGCAGGTGCTTTAATCCACTGAGCTATTTGCCTGGCCTTTGTATATATCTTTTTGTGTGTGTTTTTAGAATGATGACCAGAGGTATCCTTGTATGACTTGTGTCTATGGTGACCCAAATTGCACTGGATTGCAGCACACTTCCATTACCTTTAAAATTTTTAATGAATGAATGAATGAATGAATGAATGAATGAAAATATATTTGGTACAGGCTCTCACTGTATAGCTCAGACCCATAGCGATCCTCCTGTTTTCAGCCTCCCCAGCACTGGGATTACAGGCATGTACTAAAATTCCCAGGCTTAGTTGCCAGCTTAGTGTGCCCTGAGGGGTAGGGCCTGCACAGCCTGTGGTGCCTGGGATCAAACCCTGACTTCTACGCTTGCCAAAGCAGGCTCTTTGTCTGCTGAGCTAACTTACTGGTCCCATTACCTTTTTGATTAATAGGTGACATCAGAAGCATTTCTTGTCTCACATATACTTCTCTTCAACTCTGTATATAAACATTAAGAAACATATATGACCAAGGAACCTGTATATAGTGAGACACACTGACACAACAAGAAGACAAATAGCTTACCCTTTACCCATGCACTCTTATGTATAGTAAACAAGGAAACACTAGCAAGTAAATGCATTCTGTACAAGGTCAGAGGGCAACAAGTATTCACTGAGGATTACAGAGAAGAGAAGGGAGAATTCCTGTGGAATGATGGGATTGTAACTCAGTTTTCTTTTTTTTTGTTTTGTATCGAGAATCAAACCCAGGACCTTGCACTTGCCTTGCAGGCTTTGTGCCCCTGTAACCCAGTTTTCTCAGCACAAATTCATCATCCAAGACAACCTTCTAATAACCTGCTATTTGGAATTTCTCACTCAGTGGCATATGGGGAGCCACTAAGGACCACATAGCAGTATTAATTTTCCATTGGTAGATATTAAGTTACAGTAAGAAAAGTCAAGAGACTGAAGGCAGGTTTTGTAAGGACAAGCACCACGTCACCATGCTGGCTACCAGTGAAAGACAAATCTACATGCAGACAATTCACAGCATCCTTTAGAAATAGAACACCGAGCTGGCCAGATAGTTCAGATAATTAAAGCACCTGCTTAGGCACACCCAGAGTCCAGGGTTTTGGCGTTGTTTTGCCATCCCTGCCTCCCGAGTTTGCTGAGAAGGTAATGGAGACTGGATGTGGTGGCACACGCCATAATCCCAAAGCTTGGGAGGCTGAAAAACAAGAAGGACCACTACCAGTGCAACCTGTGGAGTGAAACCCTGTGGACTCTCTACTAAATACATAAAAAGAAAAAAAAGAAAAAAAAAAAAAAGGGTAATTCCCAAATCTTACAATAATTTGACTCCCTGATGCTAAGATAATTATTTTTACTAACAATTTCAGTGTTGTATAATGCCAACTGTTTTGTGTCAATCAAATAACTAAATCATAGTACTGAGTTACACTTTTTTTCCTAACAGGATTTTCTTGGTCCAATCAGTGGTATCTTCATATGAGGGCAGTGAGTAGTGTTTAGAAATTGTGAATATTTGAGTCAGCATGACATGGCAAACAGAAAATAAATATAAATATACACTCTCCATGTTGTTTTCCACAGGGGAAGCAATAGAATGCAATTAGAATGCCAGCACTCTAATGGCAAGTGCTCAGTTGCATCGCCCATGGTGTATGCTAGACTGGGAGGCCAGTGGTAGATGGACAGCTGGGCTTTTACATGAGGCACGTCTAAATTAGGATTGACTAAGTGGAGCACTATAATATTGAGTAGATAAATTCTGTTTCTTGGGTCAGTAAGATGGCTCAGTGGACTAAAGCGCCGACTTAGGCAAGCCTAGGCAAGCGCATGGACTACAGTTCATGGCAGCACCACATGCCCCACCCACCCTGCCCCCTGGGTGCACTGATCTGGCCAGAGGCTGGGCATAGTGGCACACACCTGTAAACCCATGGTTGGGGAGGCTGAAAGCAGGAGGATCACTACAAGTAGTCCAAGTACTTGCACAGTGAGACCCTACAGCAACTAAGTACATTTAAAAAGAAGAAGTACAAGAAAAGAAACTTTCTTACTGCCAAATGCCTACTTTGATTTCATCACCCACTGAACAGCCAAGGAGCTGACAGAAGGCTGAAAGAAACACAGATGCAGATGACCTTAAATACTTGCTCATCTCTCTTTTCTGTAGAGAAATTTGGGATGAATATTCACATAAAAAGTGTCCACATGTGAGTTCTGCTCTAAAAATCCAGGCTCCCCTTTCCTCAAACTTCTCTTACCAACCCTCTAACTTAAGTCCCTGAAAGAACTCAGCACTGCCTAATTCATCTTTCTACAATATAAGCAAGTTTGTCACTAGGTAATTGGAACAAGTGAATGCTTGAGATTAAAGTGACTAAAAAGCCGAACTTAAAAAATTTAAGTTTCTGGGCCAGCAAGATGGTTCAACAGTCTAAAGTGCCTGCTTAGGAAAGCTTAGGCAACCACAGGGACTGCAGTTCAATCCATGGCAACTCGTGCTGTGCCAGCCCCACACCCAGGGCAGGCTGAACTGGGCATAATATATTTTTTAAAAAAAATTTAAAATTTAAGTTTAGACACACACACCTACAGCTACTGTATTGGACAGGATAGTAGCCAAACCATCAGCCATGTACTTTGTCTAGGTGTTCCTCAAGCATTAAAAATTTTTACAAAATGATTACTCTGGGAGGATTTCTTTACTTTACCAAACTTCAAGTATCCCCTAGTCTATTTTAGGCCTGAGGCTAATAACAGGTTCAGGAGATTCCTATCCGTGGTGTGTTGGGTCCGAATGTGTTCTCTTAAAGTTCCTCTGAATATACTCCTTATTCTTCAACTCCTCCATTTCCCTTTTATTTCAAGCTTCATCATTTGTCTTCCTGATTAATACTACATTACCCTTTTCATTTATGCTTCAGTGTTACCTAATATTGTGTTTGTGTTCACAAGTTTTTTTTTTCTTTTTAAATTAACCTTAATTAGAAAGAAACAGCAATGAGACAATTTCAAAACAGGTTAGTAGGACAGTTACAATAATTAATACATTGCACAGTCACAAACTTTGTGCTTGGCCTCTCTCCTGGAAATACCGAGCCACTTCCAGGTCACCAACTAACTACCACCAGAATCGTTTTCTATGACACAAGTCTGATTATTGGTCATTTTCTACAATATCATACAAGTAATTATCAAACTTCTATAACTGCCATTTTTTAGTAATCTTTTCTCTATTCAGCTCAACATTGAGAGGAGCTGAGAAGAAGTCGTTCTATTGCTCTGCCTTTGAGCTCTCCGTTTTTCTGTGTCTGAACCACTGATGATTACTCTTACTTGAACTCTGCACTCTAAAGTGATCTTAAGGTTATGAAGCATTGAGCCATATTCGCCATGGCTTGAGCCCTTGGCCTGAATTCTAATTTTTTTCTCTGTCTACAGATAAATATTTATACATGAATAAATGAATTTAGCACAGTCTCTGTCTCCCAAAGTAGTTTGCTTCAGTTTTCATATCGATATTTTTTCTAGAATTTTTACATACATTTGAATACTGAAAAGCAAAGCAATTATAACTTAAATTGTTATTAACTTACTTGATTTCTCTTTACACAGAGCTAAAACCTTCCTAATATTCATTTCAATTGTTGAATGTTTTACTTGGAAATTTTTTTTAAGAATTTTATTTATTTTAATTTTATTTTTTTTCTTGTTTCAGAACTTTTGTTTGTTTGTTTATTTATTTTTATGGTCGTTGCAGCTTGCCCTGAGGGCAGGGCTGGTGCAGCATGTGGTGCCGGGGATTGAACCGAGGTCCCTGAAGCCACCTAAGCTTTCCTAAGCAGGCGCTTTAGACCACTGAGCCATCCTGCCGGGCCCCTGGAACTTGTTAAATGCACAAATATATACTCCTTTTATGTGACCCAGTGCTTCTCTGAGCTTTTGATACTGAAGATTTTATACTGAATGAGGACAGGAACTACATCTTCATCTTCCAAGTGTCTTCTCAGGTCTAGACCTGAGCTGGACTCTACAGTAAATGCTGATGAATATTTGTTGAATAAACAAACAATGCAAGAATTAATTAAATGAGCTTTGGAGGAAATTTACATGCCTTTATATTAGTAAACTTTTCTGTCTCATGAACATCAGAAAAAAGAAAGCTACTTTCTATTTTTATCTTTTAAGAAAGTTACTTTTTGAAAATGAAAGCAGGACAGTAGCTACATTTGTTTTTTTTTTTTTTTTTTGAGACAGGGTCTCACTGTGCAGTTCAGGCTGGCTTTGAGCTCACTTTTGTAGCCCAGGCTGGTCTTGAACTCACAACCATCCTCCTGCCTCAGCCTCCCAAGTGCTGGGATTACAAGGGTGAGCCACCACGCCCGGCAGTAGCTACATTTGACAACAGCAATTTGTTAGTTACCTGGTAGTGATTAGCAATCTACCTGCTTCTGAATCTGGATTTTCTAATTTATAGGCCACTCTATTGCTATTATTTTGCACTTAAGTTAATGAATGAGCATGAGTTTGACATTTACATATGACATTTTCTTTTCTGGTCTCTTTCTTTAAGAAACTCCTCTAACAATATCAATTGTGGTATGTAATGTATTGCCAAAAAATGTGGTGTTTTCATTTGAATACATAGTAGCTATGCATTTACTGGTCCTATTGATTGAATTACATATTTTAGATTTTTGTTAGATACAGCTTACTAATCAGACATATCTTAATTTTATTCAAAACATTCCATAAAGAATTCACTCATAAAGCATTGCATTTTAAGCATTATGCTTTTTTTCCCCTGTGTTCAGGACAGTGTCCACAAGTCTACGGGTCTATAGGGTCTCACTACATAGATCAGACGCATAGTGATTCTCCTGTTTTCAGCCTCCCAACGTGCAGGGGATCGAACCCAGCCACTAGCCTCTGTCTAAATAGGTGCTTTAGTATGCTGAGCTCAGGCTGGCCCTCCTTTTTTGGGTGGGTGGGGGGCAGCTCAGCCTGCCCTGAGGGCGGGGCTAGTGTGGCATGTGGTGCCAGGAATGGAAACGTGGTTCCCTGCTCCCGCTTAAGCTTGCCTAAGCAGGGCTTTAGACCACTGAGTTTTCTCACCGGCCTTTAAGCATTAAGTTTTATGGGAGTCTTTCCAATAATTTTTTCATGTAACCATGGAACTAATATCTAGGGTAAGAATTTTTATTGTGGTTTTTAAGGTGAAGTCATACTATAAAGCCTATTTTTAATTCACTTAAGCTGCAAATTCATTAATTCAACATGTATTTGTTGAGTTCCATTATATGTCACAAAGAGCTCCACCAGCATTCAATGACATAAAAATATTCAGTTACTTGGATGGAAATGGAGGATCTTGTATTAAGTGAAATAAACTGGCACAGAAAAGCAAATGCCATGTGGTCTCACTTCTGTGTGTGCCTTGATTATTTCTTGCTGCTGGAACAAAATGTCCGACATTCGTAAATTAAAGGAGGAGCTGCTTCATCTCGCTCACAGTTCGTGGAGGTTTCAGTCCGTCATTGGCTGGCTCTAGAGTAGGGTGGCAGAGGAGGACTTGCTCATGGTGCAGTGGTGGGAGGCAGACAACCGGATCCAGGGAGAAGGGAGGGAGATGGGCTCTCCCAGGCCACGCCCCCAGCGACCTGCCTCTTTCAACCAGGCTTCACCTCCTAACACACATGCATTTATAACTGCATAACATTCCCATGATCCAGTCAGCTCTTCAAGGCTCCAGGTACAAACATGGCAGACTCTTGGGGGAAGGCATCTAGTTATAATCCACGATATTTTTTAAAATATGCAAATACTTAGATAGAACTGGAGGATGTTTCAGTAAGTGAAAAGCCACAGGACAGATAATGTGTCTCCTCACATGTATTTGATAGCAAAGAAGTTAATTTCATAAAAGTGAAGAGTGGAAAAGTAAAAAATAAGACCAAAGAAGGACAAGCTAAAGGATTTAGAAAAGGATGGATAATGGATACCAAAACAGTTAGCAAGAATAAGTTCTAGTGTCCCACAGCACAGTGGGATGATGGTGGGTTACAATAAATTATGATACACTTATGGAGAGTTAGAAGAGAAAAACCACATGTTTAAAGAATTACAAATGTTAGTTATCCTGATTTACCATACATTCTATAAATATATGAAAATTTCACAATAGACCCTATAAATATATACAATCATATGTCAATTAAAATAGGTCATTTCAAATAACTGTAACTAAAATAATTGGTATACAATATAGTTACTCACCGACTTTCACTTTAATTTCTACAAGGTGAACAGAAGATCTCTGATATGTAAGAAAAATACTGCATATGAATCTTAGTATCCATTTCAGAAAGTCTTCTTCTTCTTTTTTCAATTTTCTTACGTTTTGTTCATTGAAATCCTGATCAAGTCCTCAAAACTGTCAGAACTATAATTATAGCACTTTAAAACGTTAACTAATCTGGAGTTACAAAACTCCAAATGGAATTTCCCAGAGGTTTAATGGATTGTATGTTTATTCAGCTGTTAAAAGTACAGATTGGTACTCAGAGCATAGGTATAACGCTTTCTTAGTTTGTCTTATAAAAATATGTCATATGTTTTCCACTAGAGGAACTCAAATTTTCACTTAACACCATTAATACATTAAAACAAACCACAGTATTACTTGTTGCATGTGAAATTGCTAACCATTTACTGAAATCTTGTTTTTCTAGGGGAAGAACTTGACTATCATCCCTGCTTTTCTTTGCTGTGATGTGTAACTCTGTCTCCTGAGATTTAGCCTATGGAATCAAGTGGATCTGCCTAGTGTCATAACCTTAACCCAAAATGAGTGAAACAGTATTTTCCTCTATGGCTGATGTGATACAGTAATGAGATTTTTTTTTTTTTTTGACAGGGTCTTGCTATGTAGTTCAGGCTGTCTTGGACTCATTATGCAGTCCAGGCTGGCCTTGAACTCACAGGGATGCTGGGATTACAGGTGTACCACCATGTCAGCCTGGTAAATGAGAATCTACACTACAGTGTAAGTATAGGTATATAAATTTGGGGTTCATAATTAGTACTTAAAGAAGAGATTACGGGACACCAAGATCAACCTCTTGACCTGATAAGTGAACAAGAAATAAACTATTCTTGATCTTAACTCTCTTAAGATTTGTTAGTGGATTCACTTCTGCCACTCGGTATTATGCCTCATTTTTAGTGATCTCTGACTTCTTGAATCACAGTATATTACTTCCCAAACTGACTAGCCCAATAAAAAGTGAATACAGTAGTTTTGTAAAGTGAGGCTAGGTGAAGCAGGAAGTTTTCATATAAAAATGTGAGAATAGATTTTGTAGCTGTGGTAGTAGGGTGAAAGTTCTACTCAAATAAACACATAATATTGCATTATTTTTCTAAACTGTATAAATTACGTAATTGCAACCTTTTACATAAGTGGCAGAAATAAATGCTTATATCAGCAAGTTAAAAATTTGATTCAACTAATGTCATGAGCAATGTATATAAGCATTGCATATAACCTACTACTATAATACTAGTACAGATATATCTTACTAAGATATGAACACATCAATATGTACATTCACACATCTGCATGTCTCAAACTCATACCAATCCTCCTGCCTCAGCCTCCCAAGTGCTGGGATTACAGGTGTGCACTACCACACCCGGCTCTGATATTTCTTAATACTATATTTGTGGCTAACAAGCTTTTCAAGTGAACAATTTGCTTCATTTTATAAGATTTTGTAAGTTATGCTTTACAATTATAAGTTTCTAAAAATTTACGATAGGATAATTAAGGTATATCTTACATGTAGTAAAATTAATCAATTCTAAGAGAATTATGCAGTTAGTTCTAAGATAAATGTATAGGCTTTACTCCTGCAACACTGTAATTGAGTTATAGGATATTCCCACCACCACAGAAAAGCTGTCTCATATTCTCTTGTACTGAGTCTCTCTCACAAATATGTTGTAAGGTTATTAAATTTGTTTATTTAAAAATTTAAGGGCTGGTGAGATGGTTCAGTAGTCTAAAGAACCTGCTTAGGAAAGCTTAGGCAACTGCAGGGACTGCGGTTCTATACCCGGCACCACATGCTGCACCACCCTCACCCCCAGAGCAGGCTGAGCTGGCCATTAAAAATAATTAATTAATTAATTAATATGAGTGGAATTACACAGTATGTACTTTTTCTTTGTCATCTTGGGCTTATTTTGCTAGCTCACAATACTTTTAATACTAATTCTTTTCTTTTTAGTTCCAGAGATTGAACTCGGGACCTTGTGCTTACCAAGCAAGCACTTTATCCCATTGAGCTATCTCCCTGGCTTCATTAATACTCATTCTTGATATTGCCAATAATTTGTTTGTTTTTGTGACCACATTACAATATGTTTATCCACTCTTCCATTGAGGAATATTTTGGGATCATTGTTAATAAAGCTTTAGGAATATTTAACATTTATATTAATACTTTATATATATATATATATATATATATATATATATATATATATGTAATCTATTAGATAAATATCTCAGAGTGGAATTGCTAACTCTTATAGTATGTGTTTATTTTTATAGCCTAATATGAAATTCACATCAGCCATACATTAACATTACAGTGTTTCTACACTCTTGCTAACACTTGATACTGCCAGTCTTTTAAATGTTAGCCATTTGAGATTATTTATACTGCTACATTGTTGCTGCTTGATTTGTACTTCTAAAGTTATTAGCAGTGTTAAATATTTTAATGTACTTACTGGCATCTACGGATTTGTTCTGTGAAATATTTGTTCAGAATTTTTCCTGTGATGTAATCCACATGGGTTCTCTTTTCAATCAATTCTATGTAAATAAAATAATTATATATATATATATATATATATATATATATATATGTTTTCAAATATTTTCTCATAATTCATAGTTTACATTTTCATGTGTAGATGTTAAGCACTTGAAATTTAACTTATATTTTTATTGTGATTCTGTTTTATGTCTTGTTAAATGAAATGGTAATCTTTACATTTTGCATTAAAAATTGTCCTAGTACTGTACTTAATAAATTTTTAAAATTTATAATGTATATTTGAATGGAATCTAAAACCTCTAATTAATCTAGAGAATATATATATACACATGCATACATATATATTTTACATGCATATGTACAACTGCAGGGGATTTTTACTTAGATTATTAGATGACAGTTTTTTTTTCTATATTTTTACCACCCTCACCATATTATTTGTCAGTAATGAAAGGCTACTGAACTACTGAGATATGAAGATATATTTTTCAAATTCTTTCTTCAGCTACATTAGTATTTACTTTGAGACTATTTTAACAGTTTTTCACATGTAAGTATTTGATATCATTGGAGTCTTTCTCATCACTGAAGTACAATATCCAGCACTCACAAGTTAAAGGAAGTTTTCTTTCAGTTGTTGTTGTTATTTTTTCTCCAAGACAGAGTTTAACTATGTAGTTCAGGTTAGCCTTGAACTCACTTTGTAGCCCTGACTGGCCTCAAGCTTCCAGTGATCCTCATGCTTCAGCTTCCTGGGTGCTGGGATTACAGGCATGTAATATCCTGCTGAGTCTCTGGTTAGGGTTTGTATAGATCCCAGTTCAGAGTCTGCTGGCTCTGCAATAGCATGGTGGTGGGTCATCAGAGAGGAGAAACAACAGTTTATGGAGTGACAGAGGGCGAGGGGAGTCAAACTAGCAAGGAACGAAGATGCAGCAGAAGGAGTAGCAGTGAAGTAAGCCTCCCTTTCCCTTGCATCTATTCAGGCTCCTGGATGATGCTGGCTACTCCTAGAGTGGGATTTCCCGTTATCCACACCCAGAACTCTACTAAAACCATCAGTGGATTAATTTAACACCACAGATGCTTACCTCAGTATAGCATACCCTAGATCCAGCCAACTCCAAGAAGTGCCAAGAAGCACAGGAGGCTTTGTGCAGGCATGGAGATCTAAGCCGTGTACTTGATGACCTTGAGGGTTAAATCACTGGAAGGAGATGATCAGAGAGAAAGCTTGTTTATGAGAACACTTCTAAGATCTTCACCTGGGAGCCACTTGCTGAGTTCCAAGCCTGTACTTACAGACACTTATTCTATGTTTCATAAAAGATTACTATAAGCAGTTTAGTTCTAACATTTTCGTGAGAATAATATATTAGCAATTTTAATAAAAAGGAATTTGTAATAGAAGTGATCACTTGCAGGTAATTTTAGATTTAGAAAAAAAAGATGTTTATTTGACCAACATATTTGCTTTAGTAGATAATTTTGAGAATGGGGCTAAATTATATTTTCTTACAGATGAAAAAATTATAGACTGAGGATTCAAAAGTACAGTTAGGAGTAGGTAAAAACTTGTGTGCTCTGAAGGCTTTGAAGTTAGCAACTCTACTGAGATACTAAGTGAATTGCATGGCTACTGAAATTACTCTTTGTATAAATCTCATGTAACAAAGAGATAATAAATTTTGATCAAAATTTCAGAGAGAAATACATTCGGTAACAGAAAAATCATAAAAACATACAAATTAACAATTTCGGGTATGTTTTTCACTTAAGAGCTTTTTAATCCTTGGTTTACCTTTGGCTATTCATTCAAAGGCCTAAATCTTTCGTTTCTAAAATGAAAACATTTGGAGATATAAATATAATAAATCATAGCTATAATTTTTTTTTTTTTTTTTTTTTTTTTTTTTTTTTTTTTTTTTTTTTTTTTTTTTTTTTTTTTTTTTTTTTTTTTTTTTTTTTTTTTTTTTTTTTTTTTTTTTTTTTTTTTTTTTTTTTTTTTTTTTTTTTTTTTGCAGAACTGGGGTTCAAACTCATGACCTTGCACTTGCCAGGTGGGCACTTGGGCCACAGAGGTATCTCCCCAGCCCCAATAGCTATAATTTAATATATGTGAATCTATGTCATTTTCCTCTTGCATCCACACATGCTAGATGAGAAAGTACTATTAGAGTGGCAAATTGAGTAACAGGGACCTGCCACTGGTCCACATGAAGGTATAAAAAATTTCCATAGTACTCAGAATCACCTGTCTGTCAAAAGATAAAACTGCCTTTAATCCTTCTGTGTAGACTTCCTGAATGTAATCTTTCACAGAAAAATTGGCAACATTCTCTTGTAAAGATGCCCAAAACCAGTTTATGAGCAGCTTTGTATGAGCGAAACAGGATGGGTTGAGTTTTTCAATATAATGAATACTTTTTTTTTTTTTCTTTAATGCCTTCTGCTGTGAAATGCAGAACCTTGATGAGCTTCAAGACTGGAGCGAATACAGAGCTTTTATGGCCCATAGTGTCATGCCTGCCACCTCTTAGGGAACCATATATCTCCATTTAATAATTCATTTTCTGAAGTTCTTGGGACTGTAGATAAATTTAAATACATCAGCCTTGATTTTTCAGACAGAATTAGACAACCACTGATTTATGGGCCACTCCAACATGTACTTGTAATGGTGTAATGACAAAGTTGGAGACAATTTTAGATAAATGTCAGGTAAGATTACAGTTCAAACTCTTGCTCAATTGGGGCTTGTCTGTGCAGTTTGCTTGCTTGTACCTTTGTTTTATTAATGTGTAAAGTGGCTCTTTTATACAACCTTTCAAAATCTATTACTTTTACAAAGGAAATATATATACATTTATATATGTATATACACACATGTATATATATATATATATATATATATATATATATATATATATATAATTGGAAAAGTTAAGGCCTAAATTAAAGCCTAAAAGATGAAATAAAAAATATTACTGTCTTTTCCTGTACCAATTCTGTATAAAGACAAACCACTTGTCTTCTCTCCCATGCTTGTGAAGATCCCAAAAGAAGAGATATGTGAGGAAGACATAACTTTCATTAGTGTCTCAGACATCTGAAAAAGTAATGGAAAAGGATAAGAAAATTTATACAAAATACAACTAAAAATAAAAAGTAATTATAATACTAAATTTAAATCTCAGCAGAACATATTAATATGCTCCTACTTTATAGAGCTCAGTTAGAGTTTAATTTTGGTACTCTTTTTATATCCCAAAGCTGCCCATAAACGCTATTGTTATGGGTTGTGCCTAGATGTCCACCGGAAACCTCATAAACTCATAGGTGGGGCTTTTCAGAGGTGGCTGGGTCTAGGTGGATGGTACTGGGAGTAAGTGTGTGGTGATGAGACTAAGGGTGCGTGATTACTAAATTAACTCACTGACTGGTTTGGCATAGCTCTGAGAATAAATGATGGCAAGGCCCTCCTGGGGTGTGGTGACCCTGGCTCGCAAGACAGCTAGCCTGGGCAGAATGTGCAGGACAGAGCAGGGCTGCTGGGGTGGGGGGCTCGTCTCTCACTGCTTCACGTCTTCTGCCTGCCATGAATTGTGTCTCCTCTGCTACACCCCTGCCATGCCACCCTGCATGTATATTATGGACATTTTTTCTCTCCTTTTTAATTTTTCTCACCAATTTTGCATGCTTAGATCAGGTAACCTGAACAGCTAATCTGAAGACAACACTATGTCATAGAACAACCACTACTGATTCCAATCATCTGTATCATTTCTAATTTTTTAAAATTTAAATTCTTCTAAAAATGTAAACATGCAAATTCACTGATAGAGATGATTTGTTGCGCAGCAATCATTGGCAAATGACACTCAAGAAAAAGAAAAGGGGTTGGGGAGATAGCTCTATGGCACAAGTGCCTGCCTGGCAACTGCAAGGTTGTGAGTTTGAACCCCTGTCCCACAAAAAAAAAAAAAAAAAAAAAAAAAAAAAAAAAAAAAAAAAAAAAAAAAAAAA
>PVJA010022533.1:17396-34056 GCA_004027025.1 Myocastor coypus | reverse complement strand
ATTCTACATGTATAGTATATCATATATGATATATATATGGTATCTTTATGTATTCAATGTTAGGTTTTTGTAACAATTTTGGTGTAGTCAAATTTGCTGAAGTGAAATTCAACATAACAGTGCATTTAAAAAAATACACCGATTCTCTCCTGCATTGTGGTGGATTCGCACTAGGGCTTGGTTCTTCATGCTTCTTGAATGTGTGACCTGCACATGAGCACAACCTAACTTGTGAACATTCTTTAGCAAAAAGGAAAACCTGAGTTTTCTAAGGTCCTCTACATTCTCTAGAAGATTTCTTCAGATGCCCTGTAAATCATAGTTGCTTTTATTCCTTGACCAAATGAAAGACCAGTAGTCTTGGAAGTATAAAACATTCCTTCAAGAAAGAAAGAAGAAAGTACTTGTGATGAAGGATAATTGAGCACACCACATCTGCACGTGGAGCCACAGAAGCTCACTCTTGTGATGCAGCGCTGTCCATGCTGTGGTTACACTGGTGTCCACCAAAACAACGCGTCATCTGTTGCCTGAGCCCCAGGTGTTCTTCCACCTTTCCCCCATGTATTCTGTTTCCCTGCACCTTCCTTCTCCTTCAGACATTCTGCGCTGATCAGGATATTCATAGTTCATTCAAGGAAAGTTCCCATGTGAGTGTCATGTGCCAAACTGTGATCTACTCAGAAACAAGTGTCTAGACTCTTGTGATCACCTTCAATAAGAAACAAGACTGCTGCTGCTGATAAATGCTAACACCCACTTCATCGTACTTGCCATATGCAAATTTTTCTTCTCAGTGTTTGGTTGAAATAAACTCACTTAATATTTTCTTAAGTAATCTTATTTTGTTAGTTGTCTTTGAGTTCCATCCTTAGCAGATTCTTAAATCTGGCATCTATACTTTTTTTTTTTTGTGGGACCAGGGTTCAAACTTGTGACCTTGAACTTGCCAGGCAGGCACTTGTGCCAGGGACCTATCTCCTCAACCCCTCTGGCATCTACTTTTGAGTCTCCTGGCATGTAACTTTCTCTCATTAGATGCTGCCAAAATGTCCTTCTAGGTCCTTTTGTTTGCTTCTTCTCCTCATCTTGACACGCTTCTTGTTACTTGTCATTTACTGCCATCACAATTCCTAATGCAAAAACTTTGAAGGCCATAGTGCCTGGCTCAAAATTTTGACATACCTTCATCACATATAAAAACCAATTTAACCATTAATCTCAAGCTTCTTGTGCTTCCTCATCCCCTGTGCTGTAATTTATGAGGCACTCTTTTATCTATGCAGCACAATTATGTCCTCATTTCTGTATTGATCTCAGCAATTACACCACTTTCTTTTTCTTTTTTTTTTTCTTTTTTTTTTTTTTTTTGTCTTTTTGAGACAGGGTCTCGCTATGCAGTTGAGGCTGGTCCTGAGCTCACTTTTGTAGCCCAGGCTGGTCTCGAACTCACACCAATCCTCCTGCCTCAGCCTCCCGAGTGCTGGGATTACAGGCGTGAACCATCACGCCCGGCACCACTTTCAACTAAATCATTTCTCTTGTATCCCTCTGCCCTGCCAACCTTTGTCTGTATATCAGCTCAGTATCTATGCTTTATACTCAGCAGCAGTTGGAGCAAGTCCTTGGCTTCACAGGATGGTGCCCACACACATTTGTAGCATGCTCCCTTGTGGTGGAGTACTCACTGTTATTCATAATTCATTCATTTTCAGGTCTCTTTCTTTCTAATGTCACAACAGCCCTCTGATGTTTAATTGACATATTTCAGGTCTCTTGCACAAGGCTTAATTTTACCATCCTCTGTCTGTAAATCTTGTCTCTTATTTCATAGAGAAAAAGAACCCATCAGGGAGAAATCCTATCAATTTCTCTCTCATGCACTGATCTGCATTTGCACCTGCAATTTGGCCTTTTATCTTAGTCTCAGAGGACACCGTATCCTCAGTCCTGTACGGAAATCATTCTTCCACTTTTCTTTAAATGCCATCTCCTTCAGTGCCTTGCTTGATACATTATCATCGCTGTCTACTACATTTTAAGTATCCAGCTTTCCCATTGACATCTTGCCTGAAGTCTATAGACTTGCTCATCTTTGGTTAGTAAAAGGCTATCTCAACAGCACATTACCCTTGGCCAGCTTTCTCTGCTCTTTTAAATAAAGATTTTAAGTCATTTTCTCTAATACTTTTCATTCTATATTCATTCAGTTCTTCTAACATGTCTCATTATAATCCGGTGATTGTCCTCAATGAGATCACCAGTGACCTCGCAGTTGCCCAGTCTCTGTGGAATGTCTTATGTTAGATTTCTTGGTACCATTTGACATTAATAGCCATTTGTTCCTTGTTTTCTGTTAGATGCTCTCCTTTCTTTAATTCCCTCATGTTTAGAGTGCTTCACAGTGGACTTTCTTTAAAATGATCCTTAGTTTATCAGCTAGAGGATGGCCTTTGGGCTTTAGCTCCATTGTCTAATGTACAAAATCCAATCCCATAAACAACAACTAAAATCTCTTCACTGTACATTCCCTGAATTCATGTACAATTTTCCCACATACTCTATCATATACTAACAACCACTTTACACACTTTTCACTCTTAAAAAGTTGCTGGGTATTGCAAGCATCCTTTAACCTTCCTGTCTAGGTATGCTTCGTGCCATCTCAGAGTATTTCTGTCGTTGGTGTTCCAGCCTATATTAGCATGGACTTTAGGTCTATATGTGGGCATTTCACTGTCTATGAAGTGCATCCTTTTCTGCCTTCTACATTCTGTGTTGTCACATCCAGTGGACCTAGGTGACCTCTTCAGTCATCACCCACAAACTCTTCTGTTACTTTATCACAGTATTTGGTCTGTGTTTTATTTATTATGTATATTTCAATAGAATTTGTTAATACACCCAACTTGTATATTGTGTAAACTGAACATTTACCATAAAGACAAATAAGATGTAGTCTTCACCGTGTAAAAGTTTAGAGTCTAGTGAGTTGGACAGGGAAGTATGTACTGGAGTAAAGTGTTCTGAGAGAGGGCACCAGGGAAGAAAGAAAGGCACAGAAAAGGTACAGTGAGTCATCCAGTGGGCAGAGATGTATAGGTTGAATTTTAAATGATAAAGTATTCAAATAAAGAAAAGCTTTCCTGGGAAAAAGTAATGAGTGACATAAAAGTAGTAGTGAAAAATTCTGGTGTCTTACATTGTTTTGTACTTTCAGCACTTAGCCGAGTTCTAACAGTAAATATGTGGATATATCAATTTAAAACATCAGTGAAATATAGTATACATTATTATCAAGAAAAGATACACATATATGGAAATTTGTTGTTTTCCACAGAGTATGTTTTGCTTCAAACAAGATTGTGGGTGGTTCTTTAGTAATTGACATTAATTATCTGTAATCATGGTAACTTTCAATGTTATTTAGTTATAGCACAATGGATGCTATTTTCCAAAACATTAGCTCTATTCTTTCCTGACATAACCTGGTTGTTAGCCTTTGAATCTTTTCTGTCAGACTATGCATCTGGTGTATTATTTTATTTTATAACAGAGACACAGCTTTCTTTTCCTCCTCCATATTTTCTGCTTATTGTTCTTTCACTCACTGGAAGAAGACCTAAGAAAGCATGAAGTGTGTCTCATGGATTTTAGCTAGCCAATTTGCTTATAATCCGAGTTTATTCTTGTCTGAAATTAGAGTCTCTTAGTTGGTGGTACTTTTAGGATGTTTTACAGGGTGAATTTGGGAAAAAATGTCTGTAATTACTTTAGTTTCAATGGCTATAATTCGTCAGTGGAGACCAATTTCTAGATCCACTCTGATTATTTCTGGTCAGTGAAGGTGTATAGATAAAACATAAATACATATTTTGACTCTAACTTTTTTTCAGGAAAGGAAAAAGCGATATCAAGAGTAGCAGGAATTAAAATATAAAAAACAAAGAAAAAGAAAGCAAATCATGATTTATATAGGTAGGCAGATTTGAATATTTACATTTTCTGGGCATTGTGTTCAATTATTTAATCTCTTTGAGCCTCAGTTTTCTATTTTCCAAAATTGAGGGAATTGTATTTATTAGACTTTTACACAATTTAAAGAGATGAAATACAAAATAGACCCCGTTGCTGGACTGGACACCCCGCTAATGGGAGAATGAATAGAAGTATAGTTTTGTGTGCTTCATGAGAGGCTGTGCTACAAGTTTTGATCATATTAAATAAATAATATCACAAAATACCTATCAGATGCTTCTCATATCTGACTTAGTTTTATATTTTTATGTATTTGGTACAGGGTCCCACTACGCAGCTCTGAGTCATAGTGATCCTTGGGCTTCAGCCTCCCAGCAGTGGGACTACAGGGTTGTGTCACCACAACCAGCTTTGGTAGTGGGCTTAGTGCTCTTGGGGCAGGGCTGGCACAGCATGTAGAACTAGGCATCGAGCCCTGGGTCTTCGCTAGCCAAGGCAGGCACTTAGACTGCTGAACTGTCTCCCTGGCCCCTGATATCCTTATTCGTTCAAAGCACCATTTTTCTTTTGTGTCAGAATAAGTAGCCTTGTCGTCTTCTGAGACAGACTGTGGGCAGAGAGGACTAAGTATGGCCAGACAAGATGTATGACTACCTCTAGAGGAAAAGTAGTTTCTATTAAAGAGCAAGTTTCAGCCAAATTTGGTAACTGAAATATAAAAACTCAGTGGGGAAGGAGTCATTAGTCAAAATGTTAGAATGTAAAAAAAATTATTATTACTATTATTATTATTATTATTATTATTATTATTATTATTATTATTTTAGGGAAAGGTCTACAGGGTGTTCAGGGTCCCACTGCTAGATTGGATTCACAGTGATCTGCCTGTTTACAGCTTCTTGAGAGCTGGGATTACAGGTACTGGCCACCATGCTGTCTCAATTGCCCTCTCAGTGTGCCCCAGGGGTGGGGCAGACCTCAAGAAAAATTTTAAAGAAATTAATAAAAACAAAAGTAAAATTTAAAATATCGAGCAAATATTTACCAGTTTGTTTTCATTCTGCACATTTGTTTTGTGCCATTTATTAGTTAGTTTAAATACTAAGATTGACTTCTGCTTTCAAAGGAGTGTGTCCAATTGTTTTTTTTATTTAAATATTTTTTGTAATTCTTTTGTCTAAATAGCCTTAGAGCATACCAAAGTCTCTAAGCTGTTTAATCAAAGCTCATCAAACACTTGCTTCTTGCTTTTTTCTTGGTATTAAGCTCCTGAAGCATGAGATAATCCTTTATCAAAATGCACTTTTATCCAAATAAAAATGCCCACAGCATACCCCAGTGAAAACAATGATGCCATTCAGTGACTTAATATTGGCTGAAGTGCTGGATCTTGATCATAAGATGTAGGTACATCATTCTCTCACTAAGGTGTTGACATTCAAGGTGTTTGATCAATTCTTAAATGTCTGGAAAGATTAACCCCATGTAGTTAGAATTCTTGACAAGTATTGCTAACATGTAGGAGTAGAAAATAACCTTTGAGATCTTCAGATATTTTCACTTTGATACACCAAATTTCTTTCTGATTATGCTTCACATGCCCCATTTTTTCACCTATAATATAAATGTGCTCCAAGTAATAAATTCATCCCATGGCCTAAGCTAAAATTAGCAAATTGTTTAACACAAGGTTAGTGAAATCTGTGCTGTGAAGTTTGGTGATACCTTTAACATTTGGAGCCTGGGTGACCACCACATTCAAACGCAGAAAATAGTCTCACTCTAAGCACATGATTTAGGTGGCAAAATATTATTGCAGAAGTTAGTTGCTATTGAGTTATACCATTTTCATTGCCTAAAAGTGCTCTAAGAAATTATTTCATTTGTGAAAGTTTATTCAATTATTCATCCCTGCATTCATTCACTGATTCATTCACAAAACATTCAAGTGTGTAATAGGAACCAAAGTCTTTACATGGCCATGTGGTATAGTGGATAAGAAAATACCTTTGTCCTAAGATAACTCACAGTTTCTCATGTGAGAAAAGAATATAACATAAGTATAACAGAGAGTGATGTTAGGCTGTCCGACTGACACAAAGCAGACATGTTCAGCTTTGAAAAGGATAAGGATTATTAGCATATATGGTAGAGCATAATGATTCACTCATAGTAGGGAGCTGGTACATGTGCAGAACATATTGTAATTTTTTTCTTCTACTTTCTCCTCCCTTTTATTTCTTGCTCCACTTCCCATTTGCAAAAAGTTTATCTTCTTTTGTACAGGCAGAAAGCAGTAAGATTCAGAAATAACGGGTTATTCAAGATACAACACCGGAAGACCAAGAATATCTGTAGTTTGCTCTAATTACTACTGAGATGATTTCTGTTTTTCAATTAGAGTCAAGCTATATAGCCCAGACTGAATTTGATTTTTAAAATTTGTTTGTTTATTTATTTACCTATGTACTTGGTATAGTGTTTTGCTACACAAGTTGGGTTTGTAGTGATTCTGCTGTCTCAGCCTCCCCCACACTGGGATTACAGTTGTGCACCACCATGATTGTTTTTGATGGCTGGCTCAGCACACTGAGGATTCTGGGCTGGCACAGCATGATGTACAAGGGATCTAACCTGGGCCCTTCTGTTTGTCTGGCATGTGCTTAGACAGCTGAGATATCTCCTGAGCCTATGTGAAGACAGATACTAGTGCTGCAGATTCCAGTAAAGAACTTCAAGCTCAACTTATCGAACTCACCCAGAAGATTCTCTGTCTCTGTCTCTGTCTCTGTCTCTGTCTCTGTCTCTCTCTCTCTCTCTCTCTCTCTCTCTCTCTCTCTCTCTCTGTCTCTCTCTGCTTGCTTGGCATGTGAAATGGACTTGACTTAATCTATGAATCATTGGGCTGGGGGGATAGCTCAGTGGAATAAACACTTGCCTGGCAAGAGCAAGGTCTTGAGTTCAATCCCGGTACAAAAACAAACAAACAAACAAACAGACAAAATACAAACTATTAATCATGGCAGACCTAAACCTAAGTGTATTTCCACCAATGTTTTTCTGATATAACCATGAGCACAAATATCACTCCTTGTGGCAAACAAGCTCTGCAGCTATGAACCACATCCAAACAAATTATGTTCTTAAGTTTCTAGCTTCCCCTTGCGGTGGCGGTTCTGCTACAGAACAACAGGTCAATGCTCATTGCCACCTTTAGTTCATCATTCATCAAACATTCATTCCCTGCTAGAGGCTGTCCTAAATTTGGCCATGAGAGAGGCATACACTCTGGACTATAGAACAAGAAACTCACAGGCTTTTTCCACTTGCTTCTATTCGGAACACAAAGCTTTCTTGTTTAGCCAGATGTGATCTCTTCATGTTTTTGTGCGCCATCGTTTTCTTTTCTTGTTATAGACATCACCTCTGTATAGACAGAAGTATGCAAGCAAGTATTCAGCAGAAAAAAGTATAATTTATTCATCTTCCTTCTCTGAAGAGTTTTTTTTTTTCCTAAATCACATTTTCAAACTTTTGTTTTGAATAAAGTTTTGTGTCTCCCCTCGAAATCCTATGTTGACATCCTATTCCCATTGTGCAGGTGTTAGGAAGAGGAACCCATGGTGGCACACACCTGTAATCCCAGCATTAGGGAGGCAGATATCAGGAGGATCACTCTGAGTTTGGGCTGTGTGCTGAGAGCCTGTACACAAAAAATAAAATAAAATAAAATAAAATAAAATAAAATAAATCACTAATGAATAAGTTAAATATGCACAAAGTTGCAGCCCTAAAATACCAGGGAACATAGCTATGGCAAACAATTCCAAGTATGACATTTACATTACTTTATATAAGCAACCTAGAGCCAGCTTTTTGGTATTTTGTGCCTAGTTACTTGGGTAGCTGATATTTCCTATAAATAGTTGTGATTCATGCTTTTTGGTATATAATTGCTCACCTTGGAACATCAAATATATGACTACTCATGGACTGATAAATAGAACAAAAAAGACTAATGTAAAAGTTTAGTAGCAAGAAAAATGGTTTAAGGAGCAATGTAAAGTTTCTTCCTTCTTTGCTTTATCAAATATTGGATATCTACAGAGTTTATTACCCTACTAAGGTATGCAGTGGAAAAAGGCTTTGGCTTTTCTTTCTGGGAAACAGAAAGTAGATATTAAGTAGATATTAAGCACTTGTTAGCATCCCAATATTAGAAGAAATAGATAGTGGGTAAAGGTCAGAGCAGAGGAATGAGAAAAACTCAAGAGCCAGATCTTTCTTTTGTTTAGATGAATTTGTCATTCAACTGCTCTGTAAAGGTATCAAGCAGAGAATTAGATTCTTTTTCTTTAGATAACTTATTAGTCTGAGTAATGCAAATGATTTAACAAAGCGCACAATATCACTCATCCTAATGGAAGGAAACACCTTCCGCATGCCCATGAGTTTTCTTTTTTTCTTTCATTCTGTCCATATGTCCCACTTTCCTTACAGAGATTGCCTAACCTGTGATCATCTTAAACTGAGTATGTCTAAAATTTCTAATTCTCCTGTGTTCCAAGAACAATTGGATCTATACAAGATGCTTCCTGTAACAGTCAATAACATTTTGATATCTTAGGTAATCAGGAAAAAACCTTCAACTTCTTAGACTCTTTTTTCTTGAAGCCCACATCCCATGTACCAAAGTTAAATTCACACTACTGTCAGCATAAGCCAAGGCTATAACCACTTCTAGCCACCTCGCTGATACAGGCTGAGTCTTATACTCCCTGCTTTTAGTATTCCACAGCTATTTCTAGGATCTCTGCCAAACACTTGCTTTATAACAGTCAGCCATCTGTCTCTGCTGGTAGCTGCTGAAACTGATTATTGACTGTACAC
The DNA here is from genome assembly GCA_004027025.1 of Myocastor coypus. Classification (NCBI taxonomy): domain Eukaryota; kingdom Metazoa; phylum Chordata; class Mammalia; order Rodentia; family Myocastoridae; genus Myocastor; species Myocastor coypus. The sequence goes on along the minus strand of PVJA010022533.1, from coordinate 25,188 downwards.
AGAAGAGCTGGACCCAAGGGCAATGAATGCACTCTTCTTCCCACCCTCCCTGGGCTCTTCTTCCACCGCACTGCATCTTTGACTTGACTTTTCCTACTGCCTCCGTTTCTCCACTTGACCTTGTCTTCCCACTGCTCCTGAAAACTCCAGACAGACTCTCCCCATGAAGTGCCTTAATGCTGTGTTCCTTCTAGGTAGAATATTCTTCTCAGATATCATTTAGTTGACTCCCTTGTCTTTTTTAAAGATAGCAATGTACCATTGTATTACAAAGAGTCTCACAAAAAATGAAAGTATCTCAAAAAAGAAAAAAAAAAAAAAAGAAGGAAGCTAGACTAGTCACCTCCACCAGCACAACTGGGGAAGACAGGGCAGTGTGAGCTGCTTAGCTCATTTGGGGCCAGGGCGAAGATATGAGAGAAGAACCAATCTAAGAATGGCAGGTGTTACTATAGCAGCCAAAGAACAGGGGGCCCTGAAGATGCAGCTACCCCTTCCAGATTCCTTAATACTAAACAGGCCTTCGGCATGTCAGGATGTCATCTTATGGCTGCATTGCTTCCACCCAGATCCGTACCCTTTTGACTTAAAACTAAAACTTGGCAAGGGTTGGGGAGCATGATGGCTGCTAGAAAAATTCCCCTGGCATAGCTGCCCTGCACTCAAGGGCCCTGAATCCTCACCAATCTAGTCCCTGGGGGCATTTGTATTTAATATATTTTAATATAAATATACAGAGAACTAGAAAATATATCATAAGAGGGGGAACATGTCAAGAGGCCTGGGCTGGAGAGGGCTGCTTAGCTAACTTAACATCCTCTTTTACCTCTTTGGCTTCTGGCTTTTCCTCCCTGGTCTTCTCTTTCATCGTTTCTTTTTCTTTTCTGGTTCTTTCTCACTCTCATCTTCTGTTTTGATTCTTTTGGGTTCCTTGAAGTTGGAAGAGTTCTTGTGACCACCTTCACCCTCCTAATCTAGGTCGGAGTACACTTCCTTTGTCGGAGGAACAGATTGAGACAGTTGTCAGGGTTTTCTTTGTCCTCATCACCGCTCTCCTCAGGAATGGCATCCTTGGGAATTGCCTGCATTTGGACCCCGCGTGCATGAGGCAGCAATCTCAGGTTCTCAAAGAGCCACTGTTCGATTTTCTCCAGGTACTCATTACTGTTCTGCTTAGTCATACTAGAAGGACTGAAGTAAAGCTTGAACTCTGGTCCAAAGTATTTGAAGGGGTCACTAGGTGGGAGTTTATCAGGGATCACTGTGTCTAGAGCCACAGCCATTTTGTACATCCAACACCCGGTAACATTATGGATGGCATAACCACCTCCTTCCAGCATCAGAATAAGTAGGTTGAAGCTTCGGGCAAATTCCACACACTTGGCATGAAGCAATGCAGTCGATCCCCAGAGAGGGAGTCTGAGCCGCACTGTAGAACCACCACATTAGGCTGGAACATCTCCATTACTTTGGACATCACTTACTTCAAAATGGCCTCATAGCACTCGTCATCAGTCCCGTGTTGGGACTGGTAGTTAACAGCATAATTCTTGCCTTTGCCAGTCCCAGTATCCCATAGGACCCCAGTTCTTGGGAAGTACTCCTCTCCATATTTATGAAAGGACACAGTCATGACCCAGTCTTTGGTATAGACGGCCTCTTCCACATCATTGCCATGGTGAATATCAATGTCAATATACAGCCCTCTCTTTAGCAGTTCCAGTATGGCCAAGATGATACCATTGCTATAATAGAAACCAGATGCCTCAGACTTCTTTGCATGGTGCAGGCCTCCAGCCCAATTCACAGCAACGTCCATCTGCTGCTTATTAAGTTTCATAGCACTTGCCACAGAGCCACCAGAGGACAGGTGACAGCACTAAGACAGGCCATCGGATACTGGTGGGCTGTGCTCACCAACACTGAATCTCTGCATCTGCTTGCTGTACTCAGACATGTTACCAGCATGGATGGAGCACAAGAATTTAATGTAGTCATGCCTGTGGTACTTGATCATCTCCTCAGCGCTGGCCTTGTGAGGGCGATAGATTTCCATTTTTCTGTGGAGGCCTTAGTTGGACAGCAAATGGTGAATCAGGCAGATTTGGTGAGGGCCATCACTGAGTGACCCTGTCCATAATAGTGCTTTCCAACATCCCTGTTGTAGTAGTAAGAGACTTTCCTCCTGGTACCCTGAGCGCGCCATCTTGCTGCCTCCAGTCCTTCTCAGCAGTAGGTCCCTCTTGTCTTTTCTTTTAATAGAACTTTTAATGTCTTTTTTTATTTCCTTTTGAGACTTCTTTGATCACTGGATAAAACTAATATAAAACTAATTTCTTGTTGAACTTTATTTATTTTTTTGGTGGAACTGGGGATTGAACTCAGGCCCTTGTACTTGCCAACCAAGTGCTAATTCTACTGACTTATCTTCCCAGCCCCTTTCTTGTTGACCTTTCTAAGGCCTCTGTGCTGGTTTCTCCCTTAAGTTTAGTATTGTCTTATATGTTCACGCTCACTTAAAATAATACATACTCCAAGAGTACAAGCATTTTAGATTTTTGCCTGTTAGTTTTATTATTTCATTAAACTATCCCAAAGCTTAATGAAATACCTTTGAGTTCAGACAGTATATACTGCTGAATGAATAAATGTGAGTATGAATTAATTGAAAGCTATTTTTCTCCTTTTTAAATATTTCGTATTGGAGGACCGACTCGAAGTCTCATTGGAAATCTTTTGACACAGCCTGTCAAATTCTCGCATCAATTATGCCTTATTGCTATACATCTCATTATCAGTCCAAATCATGTTACCTGGCTACCCAGGACCTTGGGTCTGTTTCAGAAGGAGTTAATTGTGTTGCTCTCAATTTATTTTCAAATTTTTTAAAGTAAAAGCTTCATTTCACCTTATCATTTGGCATATGTGTATATAGCATATTATAAATTGTCCATGTACTCAAAAGAGGAGAAATTTCCAAAAACATTAATGTTGTACTGGTAAGTGAATATCTGTTTTCTGTTCATTAATATTTTTTTTTTTTTTGGCTTTTTGAGACAGGGTCTCACTGTGCAGTTCAGGCTGGCTTTGAGCTCACTTTTGTAGCCCAGGCTGGTCTCAAACTCGCAGCAATCCTCCTGCCTCAGCCTCCCAAGTGCTGGGATTACAGGCGTGAGCCACCACGCCCGGCTGTTCATTAATATTTTGAGTATGTGTTTTTTGCATGCACCCTAGGATACAGAGGCTCTTCATGTTTTTTGTTTGCTTGTTTGTTTTTTGTTTTTGTCTTTTTGAGACAGGCTCTCCCTGTGCAGTTCAGGCTAGCCTTGACTTCACTTTTGAAGCCCAGGCTGGTCTTGAACTCACACCGATCCTCCTGCCTCAGCCTCCCAAGTGCTGGGGTTATAGGCCTGAGCCACCACGCCCAGCACACTACACTCAGCACACCACACCCGCCTTACATGTTTCTCTTAGTTCGTGGAGAAGAAAAGTTTTAACTAATACTATTTAGATAAGATATCATATTTGCATCTTATCCTCTGAACAACTACTGGGAAGACAACAATATGCAATGTATTAATTAGTATAACTGTTCTACTAGCCTGTTTTGAAACTGTTTCATTGCTATTTTATCTTTTTCTCATTAAAGTGAATAAAATAAAAATAAAATAAAATGTTTATACACTATTTTCTTTGTTGTTATTTTCTTTGTTTGCTGAGTTTTTTGAATCTTAGTTTACTATTAGTCACTGTCAATATTTTTGGCCACTGGTATTTATCACAATTTAGATGGAATCAGAAATAATTTTTATACTAATTTGCTTCTTAGAATTATACCATTAATTGTTTCTCATCACATCAAATGTATTAGGAATACTATTTATAATTATGACATAGTACTGAATATTTCATGTTATCAGTATAGTTTATTTGGCCATTTCTCCATTGCTTAAATTTTAAAATTTTTCTTATTAAAAGACTACCAAAATGGTATCTTTGTATATATTTTTGATATTATTTTATATACTTTCCTTATGATAAACTTCATTGATTACTATTAATGTTGAATGCTTGGTCTTTTACTCTTTTATTAAAAAGTTCCTTAACCATGGCTCTACATTTTCTGGTTGCTACCATAAAACTGAATTATATCATTTAAGTAAGCAAATAAATAAATATGTTTCTCAGATGATGTTTTTGTGTTGTCCTAAGATCTAAACAAAAGTACTTGATATTTTTGGAAAAGATTATTATGTAAAAATGCAAAATTCTTAAGTCATATTTTAATTTTTGCTGTAGCTAAAGTAGTGAATTTCAAAATTCTCAGTGTTTTTTTATTTAATATTTTTATTATTTAAATTTAATAATGGTTATATTACATGTTTTCATCATCAGATCTGTTTAGATTAATACATATAGGTATATAAGATTGATCAAACAATTAAAACTTAACCCTTTTAAATCAACATTATTTTTTTTTCTTTTCCCCTTTCTTTTTTTTGAAAGTTGACATATTGCATATTGTCCTCACAATCGTTCTACATAGTACAGTGTGTCGGCATGACCCACCTCCCTATTGATGTTGCTTAGAAAAAAAAAAGGAAAAGAATATACTCTTTGGACTAAGAGGAAGCAGATACATACACAGTCAAATGTTCTGCAATTGTGGTGGGCCACCAGTGAAGCTTGTAATGTTGGAGGCTATTGAATCTAAGCCTCCTAAAGCTCATCTCACCAATCTAGCTCTGCGTTTCATGCACTGTAATTAAGCGTATTTTTTGGTATAGAGTAATAGTATCACAAAGTTTTTCTGCTGGAGGGTTGAGAATGTAAGTTAACAGACCAAAAATTGGAGAGAAAAAGAAGGGCTATAAGGATAGCCAATATTTTGGCCCTAATCCTTCAAGGTCAATAAGGACCCAGGATACAAGAGAACCTGTGCTGTAATATCCTATAACTCATAGATGTTCCGAATTTTCTGGTCAAGGAGATTATGGGACCTCAGAGGAAAGGGATGAATGAATTACAGTGCATCTAAGGAGAGTCACCCAGAGAAAAACATTCTCTCAGGCTTTCACAGAAAGCAAAATGGCCAAGCAATGGCCGTGACTCGTCCCGAAGGCTGACACTAACAAAAGTTCTACAAAGTACTGTCTATGGTCTCAAACTTAATCCTGAGGGGATTTGACCCTGGAAGATACAAAAAAATGAATGTTTTGTTATACAGGTCTTGCTTCGACTTGCCCTTGACCACCCAGCAAGGAAAAAAAGAATTCTCAGTGTTAAGAAAATCTTTAACCATGACAGATGGAACAGCTACAAAGACAAAATATAGTAAACGGAAGACTGTTACATTTGGATAAAAACATCATAATATAAGATAAAGAAGTTCTGTTACTCCACATTACAGTGAAATGGTTATAGGTAGTAATGTAGTATATATATGTGTGAAATATAAGAAAGGAATTTGAACATTTCTGTGAACTATGAATGATAATTATTGAGGATTCTACATATATATATGTATATATGTGTGTATATGTATATATATATATATATATATATATATCCTGATTTAAACATTACAAGTGTTGTATATAAATGTCTCAAAGGATAGTATAGTACCACACAAATAGTTATCATGTGTATGTTTCAATTAAAATGTGAGATTTTTTCTCACAATTTGGATTTATTCTGGGACACATGTTTAAATTTTCTAGCATGGCATTAAATTCTATTGTTTTTATTTTCATATTTTAATTGACTTGTATTGTGATTAACTTTAAGATTATGTATAGCCTTTGGTCACTAATTCTGTTTCATATATAAATATGAAAAATTTTAGTGCTTCAGATAAATACAAAACCTTGTAAGAGCTAGAGTTCTGCACAGATTGATAAACCATAAAAAATTGATATGAAAAATTTCTAAAATGGATGGAAATCCCTTTCTTACTCTTTATGATCCATACTGCACTAAGTCCCAACATAATATATAGGTATTTAACACCTGAAAATTATCCTTGAATCCATTTGTGCCTTATTTCTACACAATTTTTTCTTCCCTTCATCCAACCAACCAGTTAATTCAATGCTCAGTAAAATTTCACATCTCTCTATAGCTATTATTTCATTAATATATCTCTAATCTGATTCTAGGTCAAATATTACATGGACTATTAAAATAACTCATCAATTAATGTTGTTATTTATAATTTAATGTGAAGTCAGACATTCACGAGTCATTGTTTTCTAATTTACAAAGAAATGTTAGCCAATGTGAAAATGTATACTTTACAATCACTTTTATAATCCAAAAGTAAATATATCTTACTAAGTTTCATCCCCAGTTTCAGGAAAACAAGTATATATATATATATATATATATATATATATATATAGTCACCTGGCAAGTGGTATACAATAAGTGGCCATCTGGCAAATGTAAGGTCCTGAGTTCAATCCCTGGTACTGCAAAAGAAAAAATTAATTAATTAATTAATGTACAAATAAAAAATAATTAAACAGAAATCATCATCGTATATCATACGAATTTACAAAATCTGGCCTTTTTTTCTTTTTTCAGTACTGGGGATTGAACGCAGGACCTTGCATTTGCCAGGAAAGTACTTATTCTACTGAGCTATCTACTGGCCCTCTGTCCCATGTTTAATCATTTTAAAATATGTTGATTATCAGTGCAATAGTATATATTTGTGGTAAGCCTCCTGAGAATTTGATGTAGATATATTGTATTATCATAAAATCTATATCTCTGATTCATCTCAAAGTGTTATCCAGTTGTATCCATTTTGCTTCAGATTTCATAGTACCTTTTTCATGGAACTGTATTTCATCTTATATGCATATCACTTTTTAATCTGGTAACCCACTGGCATACATAAAGGTTGATTTCATACCTTAGCTACTTTACAGTATACAATAAAAGCAACTTCATTCATGATAGCTACTATAAAGCAAGGCCATTAGGTAAATAAATAACATATAATCATAAATTTAATGAAAACTCCTTACAGTGAAGAGTATAAAACACGGGCAAAACAAATTGAAGAAAGAAAAAAATGGGAAAACTCTCCTATAGTCATAAGTTTGATAAACAAATATTGAATGTTCATACTCCCCGGAAATATCCTACAGATACAATACAGTTTCCATCAAAATACCAAACATCTTCTTCACAGAACTAGAAAGTGATATCTTAAAATTTATATGGAAGCTCAGCAGATTCTGAGTAGCTAAAACCATCTTGAACAAGAATACATAGAAAACAACACATTCATCTGAATTAAAAATATACTATAACTTTATGGTGTTCAAAGCTATATAGTATGGTGTACAAACAGATGCACAGACCAGGGGAACAGACTACAGTGCCCAGAAATAACTCCAACTTACAGGAAATTGAGTTTCAAAAATAGTGTATAAATATGCTTTGGGAAAGCATAGCTTGCTCAAAATACGAAGCTGAGAAAACTAGAAATTCACATGAAAAGATTGAAATTCATCAGAAAGACTGAAACTTCACCACTTTCTTCTACTTGGTAGAAAGGATGATCAAATGTATGATAAATGATTATATTTTTAAGACCTTGCCATGCTAAATGGCATTTTGCCACTAATTCTTCTCAGAATACTTTGTCTTGCTTTGAACATGGTTATTCCATCTTTTTTTTTTTTTTTTTCCACTTCATGATATAGTGGTAGAAATCCTCTTTTTTTTTTTTTTTTTTTTTTTTTTTTTTTTTTTTTTTTTTTTTTTTTTTTTTGAAGTG
>PVJA010022533.1:0-17296 GCA_004027025.1 Myocastor coypus | reverse complement strand
TCCTCCTGCCTCAGCCTCCCAAGTGTTGAAATTACAGGCGTGTGCCACCATGCCCGGCTTAGAAATCCTCTTTCAAGAGTGTCTTTACAAGGTGTGATCAAACTTAGGATGAGTGCTGCTGCCGAGTGACTTCTCCTGAGACGGCAGGCTTACAAAACTATTATGGTATGTCTTTGTCCACTTTACTAACCAAATCTGGCACTGGGCAGTATCTGCTTCTTTCTAATGTCAAAGTAACCATTTTGCTGAAAATAAGTATTTTGAAATGATTCAAGATATTAAGGCAGCTATGAAGAGCACCTAAAAATAGAGAAGCGGACTTCTAGCACTGCTTCCTGAAGTGGCAAATATGATGGGGTATGTTTTTTTAATCATAGGATAGTATTTTGAAAGAGGACTAATGTCTATGTGCCATGTCATAATATTGCAAAATTTAAATATTAGCTATTTTTCTGTCATACCTTGTGTAAAAAATCAACTCAAACTAGATTGAAAACTCAAATCTAAACCTGAAATCGAAATTACTGGGAGAAGACATGAGGCTAAACAATATTGGAAGTCTTAGATATAAGCAAGCATGTGCTAGTCACAGCCCAAAAGCACAAGAAATGCAAGGCAAAATGAACAAACATCATATAAGAAGCTTCTTCACAGCAAAGGAAACAAATGACCATAGGAAGACAACCTACGGAACATTATAAAAAAAAAAAATTGCAAGCAGGCTAAGATCTGTGTGCAAAATGTATGAGAAATTTTCAACATCTGTCTATCTATCTCTCTATCATTCATCACTTTAAATGCTCAACAGATTTTTTTAAAAGCACTCTAATTATTATCCATCAAAGATATTCAAATGCAAACTCATTTGATGCCACTCGATGCCACCTAGCTTCACAGGCTTTCATAAAAAAGTCAGTGAAGTACAAATGCTGAGGATGTGGACAAAAGCAAACTCTCGTACATTGTGGAAATGGAAATGTTAATGGCTGTTAGAGAGAATAGTATGGAGAGTCCTCAGAAATTTAACAATAGATCTATACTTTATGATCCAGCTTGCTCACTTGCAGCTATATGTTCTGAGAAAATGTAATCACCTGATGAAGTTAGTTCAGAGGGCTCACTGAGATCTCCCCCTCAGTGAGCAAAGAACCTCTGCAACCAGCCAGCTTTACACAGGATAGTCAGCGTGATCTCGCGTGATTTCGTGCACAATCACCCAGCAAAGGGGAACTGTAGGTTCAGGCACCAACATGACCATGGTCTTATGAAAGTAAAGGAGGGCCGCATGCTTAGTCACAAGCAGGGTTTACTCAGGGGTCAACCAATAGCATTTCAGGAAAGGGAGAAAACAGCAATTACGGACCCCACAGGGGAAGCTGCCTTACCTCAGCTGAGTCTGGGCCCTGTCCATCACTCTCTGCCTTGCCAAATGCCCACCAGACTACATGTAGGTCTACAGGGTCTCACTACATTGATTGGACTCAGTAATTCTCCTGTTTTAAGCCTTAGTCATCATCTCCGTGCACCCCAGGGGCCTCCCGGTGATCAAATCCGGGCTGCTGCACTCTGCCTAAACAGGTGCTTTAGTCCACTGAGCTATCTGGCCAGCCCTTGTATATCCACTTTTAAGTGAGGGAGTTGTAAACTTTTATAAATAATACTTTTGACCTATCTTGGAGAAACTGTGGATTACATTTGTAATACTACTAGACTGTAAACTTTTAATCCAACTATTCTAGGAATAAAAAGAAAAAATAAATGCAAATCCCAAATAAATAACTGCTTCCAGTTTCTTTTTCACTTTTACATTGCTCCTAAAATGTGGATCAACTTGGTGCTTACTGAAACATAGATGCCTACATACTAACATGGGGTTGTTGTCTTGGTTAGTGAGTAAGAGACATTACAATCATGGAAAACAAGGGAGAAATTCTGAGCGTGTGGAATAAAACTGAGGCAGTTGTGGGAAGATTTAAAATTGGCAAAGAGGTCTAAACGAACTTCAGAAATTAGGTAAAGATGTAACAGTTACCGAGTAAAGCATGATATTTAACCTAGTAGTATAAATACATGGAAGAAACCAGTGATAAGGGCAGCAGAAAGAGTTTGTGTTTGGCCTAAAGCTCAGGTGAGGGAGGTCACCACTGCAGGCTATGAGACCCGGTGCTGTTGCCTACCATCTGTCTTCAGACTTAGCCCTGGTACACCAGAATACTGCTCTACAAACCTGATTAAAAAAAAAAAAAAAAAACCTGGGCTAGATAAATATGTTTTCTATATTTTAATTACCCTCAGGTATATATTGAATCACTTTCACTGAATAAGTAATTTTCCTTAGCACATGAAGGAAAGACATTTCTAGAATCTCCTGAGTGAAAAAGAAAATATGAAATCTCGAGGACACTTCTATAAAAATATCAATTGTCCTAATAATTTAAAAAATTCTTTTCTGTGGTAGTGTCTGTTATGTGCATTACCCGTGTCAGTCAGTAGACTGAGAACAACAGCATCTATCAGGAACTGTCAGTAACTTCAAATAAATCATTATGAAACATGCTGGCAATTAGCTAATATACAATGAAATGATAGTTTCAGGGCCTATAATACTTATATTTGTTTGACTTTTTAATTATCTCTAAGTTTATTCTACATGGAAATTCAAATTATAATCATATTATTTTGTTAATTGGCAGAGGCAAATTGCTATCCTAGGAAAATGGAAATAGTCAGATCCCATTTTGTGAGCACATCATTTCTTTTTGATATGCAAAATAAAATAATGACTAGAAAATGGTTTATTAATTTACTCTGAAAAATTGCTGTCCAGAATGGTCAAAAGGATTAAAGTCAATGTAATCACTTTTCACTATTCCTGTAAGTAATGAGGAGAAATAATCAAAACTTATGTGTGTGGTAGGACAAAATTTAGAAGATAGGAAATTTCATCTATTGAATACTTTTTTGCTGTACTGGGGATCACACTCAGTACCTTACACTTGGCAGGAAGGCACTCATGCCACTGAGCTATCTCCCCAGCCACTTGAATGTTTAAGGAGCTGTGATTACTACATCTCAATACAGCCATGTTTCATTATCTTAGTGTGAACACACTAAGCCTTTAAGCCTTATATTATATTAAAGTAACTTTTGCCTTGAAGGTGCTTGAATCCTTCGTAGTAATTCCAACATCCATAAATCTCACTAAAGTCTCTGAACTATAGGCCTAAGAAACTAGGCAAGACTTTGGTCAAAGCTCTAGCTCTAAGGAGAGACAGAGATAGAGACAGAGACAGAGATAGAGAGAGAGACAGGCAGACAGAGACACAAGGATGCATAGACAGGGAGACATACAGACAATGAAGCAGTATCAGAGACAAAGAGACAGAGAAACAGAGTGAGAGAGACAGAGATATTTTCATAGTAAGTTAATCCTCAATCGGGGCTGGCAAGATAGCTCAGTGGTCTAAAGCATCTGCTTAGGCAAGTTTAGGCAAGCTTAGGTAACTGCAGGGACCAATTTCTGGCACAACATGCTACACCAGCCACGCCCCGAGGGCAGGCAGAGCCCACCAGAACATAAATAAATAAAGTTTATAAATTAATTCTCAAATGGCTGGTTTGTGTCCTTGCTGGTAGTAATTACATAGCTCAAAATGTGTGTGCTATCATATGTATGAGACAAACCATGACTAAGGGTGAAGAATGACTATAAACAGTAAGATAATGCTTTTGGGCTTAAAGACCCTTTAGTTCCTCAGTGCCCTAATAATGTGATTGTCCCACTGTAGCCCTCCAAATGGCTGAACTATGAAATCACCTAACTTAGCTTTTATTATTTTAATGTATCTTGACTTTCTGCATTTCCTATGTCTCTAGAGATTGTATTTAAAATGCTATTTTAATGTATTTTTCTTTTCTGAGAATATATATGATGTTCACTCATTTTGGCTAACTGAATGGCATAATAACTTCTGGAATTTGTGATATTGCCTAAGGCATCATTCATTTATTGTAATGAATACTACATTTAAAATATTATTGAATGTGCTGTTTATTTAATTGTTCTTATAATCCTCACCAATAAGTACTCCCATCACTTGCTTAAAGGAATCACATAAAGAGAAAACTTCTGATGCAAGTTGTGTGTGTGTGTGTGTGTGTGAGTGCATGCATGTGCATGTGTGAGTATGTGTGCACATGCACACATAGCCATGTGTGCAAGAAATTGAGGAAGAATTAAAAATGAGCAGAGTTATGGTTTATGTCTACTTGCCCTCCACCCCCCAAGACTCTTGTAGTCGTCAGGTGGCTTCTGGAGTTGGTGACAGATTACTGTGGGTGTGGATGATGCACCTGCCCTGAGGTGGGTGATTTGCATTACAGTGTGAGTCAGGGAAAGAAGCTAGCTAGCTACCCCAGCTGCAGCCCCTCCCTTTGCTCTCTTGCTCTTTGCTGCCACCATGGAATGTCTCCCATCTGCCTTTCTGCCCTGAGCCAGCAGAATAGACTGAAACTTCCAGTAACTGTGAACTAGGTAAACCTTACCTTCCTTCATTCTGAGTGTAGACTATTTGTCCCAGCAACAAGAGAAGAGTAACTGAGACAAACAGGAAGATATTACTACAGTCATAGAAATATATTTTTCAAAAATTATAGGGAAACAGATTATGTGCTAAGAACATAAAAATATCTGAATAAAACTCATTTATTATTCCAACCTACTAAATGACCTTAAATATTTCAAGAATCAATATAAAGTTTAGAGTAGTAATTATGAAAGTATCTCAAATATTTTCCTAGAAAATTTTTCTTTGACTTTAAAAGAATAAGATAGATTAGTATGGAAATAACATTTAGAGAATATGGCATTATTCTTTTAATTTAAAAATGTTGGTAGGCTTATGGCTTCACTAAGTGGTTTAAGTTCTGTGTGCAGAATCCTAGTCAGGGACAAGGGACTGGGTTTCAGTCTCCATATCCACCCTTAAGGAAGCCTGAACCAGCCTTCCTCCCCCCAAAAGAAAGAGAAAACAGAAAAAAAAGTCCTTAGGGTCAGCCAAATAGCTAGCATATTAAAGCGCCTGCAAGCAGGGTTTCCCCCCTGGGGAGTGCTGAGATGGCGATTGAGACTAGATGTGGTGGCGCTCTTCTGTAATCCCAGCTCTTGGGAGGCTGTAAGCAGGAGGATCACTATGATTATGATCTAGTAGTCAGACCTTGAACACCCTGTAGACCCTTCCCTAAAATACAACAACAACAACAATAACAACAACAATAATAATAATAATAATAATAATAATTTGAAGCAAATTGTTTTGAGTATATTCCAGTAGAATGTTATTTTTAACTAATGAATTCTGCTATGACTATATTATTATATGCAATATATACAGTGACTTCGTTAGATAACTTGAAAATATTACAAATTTCCAAGAAATCATATTTTCATATTCATTGGAATCTTACTACATTTATTGATTCAGATGGTATCAATTACAATCATTTGCATGTTTAACTTTCAATACAATCAGTGGATAACAACCTATGGGCATTTGTGTTTTTCCCTTTTTATCAGTATATATTTATAAGACAATAAATATATTCATGTTGTGGAATTGATACCTATACAAACATTCCTATCATGCAATGATTCTATTGTTCTTCACTCTCCAACCAGTTCCCTATCTTCTATACCCTTGTTAAATATTTCTTTCATATATATATATATATATATATGTGTATATATATGAATATATATACACATATATATATATATATATATATATATATATATATATCGTGTTTCATTTATTGCCCAATTAGACATCACTGAAGTTTGTAATACGCTTTTTCTTCAATTTTTTTGAAAAGCTTTTCATAACATTTCCAGAAATACTTGTTTTATAACTATCTATGGTGCTTCTCTTCTACTTCCCAAGTTTCTGAGACTAGCACCAATGTTAGGATCTACAGGGGCCAATGCCTTAAGGCGAAACTCATCTTCTTTTCCAGGTTCAACATGTCCTTCAGGATCATCACTGGTAACAGTGATAATTGTTGAGCTCTTTGCTTGATTCATTATTAGCTGACAACGTATAGCCATGGGGTTTGCATTAATGATCAGCCCTGAGACAGAAAGAATATAAATCTTAGAGGATTCTTAAGATGTAGCTGCCATCATGGATAACATAAAAGCAAAGAGTGATTTAGTTTTCCTGTAACAGAATGCTCATGGTGTTATTAACTGATGAAAAATTATGCCGTCATATTTTCCAATTGTTACCAATGAGATTGTGTTGAGAACATGATACAGAGATTTAATAACAGATATTGCATAATCTTCTATAGAAAATGAGTGTTTGGAGCTGGTGGCACGGTGTATGCCTAGCAAGTGCCAGGTTCTGAGGGGATTTGACTGGCCTTGTCAGATATGTAAATCACATTTTTTGTTATGTAGGTCTTGCTTTATCTTGGTCTTAACCATTTAGCAGAAAAATCTAACCACAAGGTATAAAAAGGAAAGCCGTGTTAATATGGTGAGCTATAAAAGGCTCAAGTTAACAGCTTCCAACATTGGAGTTCTGCTGATAACCCACTATTAGTATGGACTATTAGACTACACATGCAACTACTTTCCCATAGTTCAATGAAGAGAAAGATTTGTACTAATAGGGTTTATATAAGATATCAAGTCTGCGTCTTGTTCTCTGAACAACTACTACGATGATAATAATATGTAATGTATTAATTATTGTAACTGTTTTGAAACTGTCTCATTGTTATTTTTCTTTCTTTCTCTCTCTCTCCTTTTTTTTTAATGGCTGGCTGAGCCTGCCCCGGGGGTGGAGCTGGTACAGCATGTGGTGCCTGGGATTGAACAGTAGTCCCTGCAGTTGACTAAGTTTGCCTAAGCAAGCACTTTAGACCACTGAGCCATCCTGCTGGTCCTGAATGTTATTTCATTCTCATTAAAATCAATAAAATTTTTAAAAATCCCAAGCAACTTTGAGGGTACTGAGAGTGCCAGCAGTTATTTACATGCTACACTCCAAGTACATGGGTGACAATTCAGTTACTTTTATCAGGTTCACATTTTAGGCAGCAGGGTTATTAGACCATGCTATTCCACCATTTACTACTGTTTACTCCAAGTCATGTTGTCTTTTGCTATTTGTCAGGAACAAACAACCTTATTGTAATGCTAGAAGCTGTGTTCTTAATGAGTTTCTTCTCCTATGATTACCCTTTTGGCCTTACTTATATGACAATTAAAGGAGCTCAGGGAGCTTGCACAGACTTGCTGAAACACTATGGTTAACAGAGGAACAGTTTGTGCTTCTAATGCACAGTTTTATCTCCACTTAGATGTATTTATTTGTATATCTCTGCACTGAGTGCCCAAATAAACCTTTATCTTACCATATATTTTTGTTCCTTAAAATGTCCTAAAAATTATTTTCTGTTCATTTGTTTTGCTCCATCAATGATAAGGGCATACTAGTTTATGATTCTGTTTAGAAACAAACACTTCTAGGCTATATTATGTGTAATTTTGGTAGTAATATTTGTTTTCTAATTTATACAAGTGCTTTTGTTGCTCTCAGATGTTCTGTTTACCAATACTGACACTACTCATAGGTGTTTTCAACTTCTTTATCATTATCCCACTTTTATATTCAAATTTTTATTCACTGATACAAAATTCTTGTGCAAGTGGGAATTTATGCTACTCTCTTGTGTTCAGTTGTCAAGAGTGATGATTTCTTGCATTTGTTTTTAAATGAATGATGGACTTTAAAACAGACTACACTTTAAACAATTACTAAAAATTTGGCCTATGTGTGATCTAACTACATGATAATTTCTGACACTGTTATTCTTAGTATTGGATTGTGGATGTCAGCCTGGTGAAAGGATCAAAGACAAAAGTAAATGTAGTGGGAAAAAATAAAAAATAATCATGAACAATGGTACATATCGTATCCCTCAAGAACATAGAATGATCACGACAAGTGATGTAACATTTGTTTGTAATTCTCTAAATATTGTCCATGAGTGCTTTCAACTCTTTACTCTTAAGATAGAAGGAGCAAACAACAGTTACATGATAAACCTGATGTACAATAAATCTCAGACAGTAGAGTTACAGGGAACAATAACAAATGCTTGTGAACTTTTAAAAAATAATGCTTTAAATCACATATAGCACAAAAATTTATATTGTTAGACAAACATTGACAATATTTTTTAAAAAATAGTTGTATGGAACTCAATGTACTTCTTTGTTTTCTTTTAATGTTTGATAAAGCTATTGTGGGTAAGGTTTCCTTTGGTGGATTCCATTCCATATTTGGACAATTATCTGCACAAGATTAATGTATCATCACATTGTGCTAATCTGTAGTATCAGAAGGTGAAAGACAAAAAGAACTTGCTGAGATCTCATTGGACTTATAATCCAAATGGAAACTCAGATAATACGTATCTAATTTCAACTCCTGTGTTAAGTTTTAAACCAGATGTAGACATGCATTGGGTACAACAAGGCTTCTAGGTAAGATATTAAATCAAGCTTTATGTGATAAGTAAAACTCCCCACCAGAGATGCTACTTGAGCTTCATATTAAGAAAAAACAGAAAAAAAAGGAGGAATTATAATATGCTTCTCATGGTAATTTTATCAGTCAGAATGTTCTAGACAGCTTATTTTTTCATAAGGTAAAATCGCATGCAGACTTCTCTAGTAAATGTATAAACCACTCATCATTTTGCTACAGAGATTCACTTAGAAAATAGAGATTGAGGAGTATGTTTGGAATTCTGGTAGTGCACTTTCAACTTCATAAGCGATATCATCATTAAAATGTAGTAGCCATGACACAGGAATTACCAGATGTTGGAAGAAGACACAAGCTAGAGAATTTGAAGAATCAATTCTCTGTTTGATAACTCTTTACAAATAAAAAGATATAAAATATATACATAACTATAACAGAAAGATAATATCTTTCTAACTATATGTCAAAAATATACATTAGTTATTTTTTCATTATTTATATTACAAAGTATATTTTCTTTCATTAAGAATATTATACAGCATTCTAAGATTTTCAAAGAATTTACCTGTATATTTTATAAATACAATATATACAATAGCTTCTTTAATCTTGCTAGGCCAGTGTCATTTTTTTCAGTGTGAAGTTAGGTATATTGCTCAATCTCATGTCAGATTAAAAGTGACATATTGAGAACCAGAAGATTAATTATTTGACTTTAGTTTCCTGATCTGTTTAGAAAGAACTCCTTAAAGAACACGTTGGTCTTTTGACAGTTGACAAGTGAAGTGTGGTTTCAAAGTAGCATCAGTCTTCTACAATGCAATATGGCTACAAAACTAATTGAAAAAGCTCACAATTTTCTGCATTTGCTCTCTGTATGCATACTAAACTCATATTCCATGTTTATCATTAAGATTACCTCATGTGCTAGTGAGGAAAAAATATTCAACCGTCTTGGATCAACATAGTACTGAGCTTGGCTGGGGAAACTGACTAAAGACAAAAGAACTAGGTCAGCCTGTCACTTAAATAGTACAAACGGGAATGAAAAAGTAAGGTTTTGTGCCTTTTCTTCAGAAGAGCACCGATTTTTGTCTACACTTTGGGTATTTTCTCCTGGTTTCCATCACAGATCCTCTAGTATCCTAGTACCGACTCACATGGGACACTACACTGAGCTCCAGATCTTTCACTGGGCTCTTCAGTGGACAGAAAGACCTTCTTTACTTGTATGCACCTGACTCTGTGGGTGGCCAGTGTAAGCAAATCTTGCAAATTCTTATGTTTATGTATATCTTGCATTCAACCTTTCTTTTATAAACAATGAATGTCAAACATGACTTCTTTATCTCCTTCTGAACTGTAATTGTGGGAAAAATATGCATAATGAACTTTAATAAATTACCCATGATTTCATTTTAAGAATTGGGGTGATGACAGTGTCCTGAATAAAAAGATACAAAACTGAATTAAATTTTTATTGCTATGTAAAAATTTTTCACAAACTTGAAACAGAGATCTAATTGAGAGATGGAGAATTTTTATTACATGGCCTGACTTCAATTTCAAGCCCAGCTGATAAAAAGAAAAAAATCACTACATATTTATATGAAGATAGAAACTATTTCATCAGTCCACATTTCTATAGGCCCAAAGTCTACCAAAGTGGTACCACACTTTCTAGGGAATCTTGTTAGCATTCCTGATGTTCAGACATCAGATGTTAGCTATACTGAGGTTTTGTCTGAAGGATCTGGAGAAAAAATTGCTTCTGTACTCATTATGGTAATGTATCTGGGGAGAAAGGAAAGAATTTGTGCATATTGTACATGAAAGTTGAAATGTTTTAAGGCAAAAAAAATTACAAGTGAGAGAGGATAATGTAGGAAATAACTGATGTAGCTGCCCAATAACTACTCTGCCATAAAGAAGGATAAACTTGAAATATTTTTAGGTAAAAGGATGAACTTTGAGAGCTTAATTTTAAGTGAAATATATTGGATGCACATTAAAATAACAATTTCTTCTGTGTGAAAAATTCGAAGTATAGATAAGGACCAAAATATAGGTTAGTTATTGGGAACTAGGAAGAAAATGTTCAAATATGAAGGGGAACAACATAGCGTAGAAGGTAGGGAATAGGGATTTTTTTTTTAATGAAAGGAAAAATATGAACAGATTTTGGAAGAGGAGGAAGGACAAATATGAAGGAAGATGAATGGAACAGAACAAGAATTACTCTATGTTATGTGCAGGTACAAATTCCCTATGATAAATGTGATCATCATGAATGTAAAATATATACTGATATAACACAACATATATGCATATATATATATATATATATATATATATATATATATATATATATATATGAATAAAACACAGAATACATCTGTCAAGAATAAAAGTTGAGGCAACAAGAGAAGATTCTGTTTAACAAAAATCCAAGTTACTAAATAGTACCAAGATACGACGATGAAAAAGAAGTAACATCCTCAAAAGTATTCACAGTGTTCCATAGATATATACCCTAGAAAAAAAGCCCCTCTAATAAGTCAGTATTCCTGGTTATTTTATAAATGATTTTAGAATTATATAGATGAAACAATTATCCAGACTTTCAAAGAGAGGTTCATGTTCATTTCATAATCTGGTTACTTCCTAGCTACATATTGATTACGTATTTGTACATGAATGTAGTTTCCAGGAATTTCATGAACTCGTTTTTTTTTTTTTTTTTTTTTTTTTTTTTTTTTTTTTTTTTCTCTACATAAGGCATAGTGGTACCTGAACGACAAGAAGATAGTAACCACTTCCATAATATTTGAAGAATTACAGATAAATGAGTGAGTTCTCCATTAAAAGGACACAGAAGCTGCTCGTAGATTTCCCCAAAATTCTATGGACAGTTCTAAATGAAAATGTTAATCAAAACTTGCAGTGAGTTTCCTGAAGAAACAAAAGAGTTAATAAAAATATAAAAGCATATCTATAAAGGGATCAAAATGGTTATTTTTAGATACTTTTGTTTCTTATTTAAATATGTCATTGCTTTTCACTTTAAATTTAATGTTCTATTAAGTCCCCACTGAAGAAAAGCCCATTTACATCCTATATGAGAGTAGACAGAGTGTTGCAGAGTACATAAAAGCACAGGTCTTTAGGATGAGAAAACTGATTTTAAGTCTTAGTCGAACACAAATATTATTGCAATTTTGTGTAGGTAGTTTAGCAAGAAGACAGTATGATGAAGTATGGTTGTGTGTTTGACTTTAATATGTATAAAAGGTTCTATGTTCTACTTGTCTTGTATCATGATTTTGTAAATAATATGTTTCATCTTTGTTTACTTTGTCATTGTGTAAAGTAAAATAAACTAGCTATATAAAGACCACAGATTCTCATTTGTGGACACTAAAATGCCGATATCTTGATATCAAAAATCAAGATATATGTACAATTATAATACTATGTATTTGCCAATCACTCTGTCATTTGCTCGTCTGCTATCTCTATAGAATAATCCAGAACATCTTTTTCTGAATTGCCAGGGTAAATATTCTCCTAGTTTTAAGTTATTTGTTTAAAAGGTTTTGCACACTGTTTGAGGTACAGTAATTCTGCAACTATTTGAGGTATAATGATTAAAAATAAAGCTTATGTCATATTATTTCATATTGGTGGCCAATAGCCAGTGTCTATTGGCTTCAAAGATATTTTGCGAGAATTTAGTCTTAATTTTTCTTTTTCTGTTTTTTATTATTGAGACATAATATTTACAGATGTTTATGGGGTACAATATAAGCTGATTCAGGTAAACCATGTGTATATAACATTCAAATCCAAGTAACAATCTCTTCTATGTCTCCAAGACTTAAGTCACTTTTTATGTATTAGAATCTTTTGTATTTTTTCTAATCATTTTGACACATATCTTGTAAGCAGTAGTTTCCTGACAGCAATGTGCAAAGCCAGAGCTGACGCTTCTAATTAATTGTGCATTTTATTGTCCCTTACATAACTTGTTTTCATTCCCTTTCTACCTTGCTTTCTCAGTCTCTTGTGACTATTATTCCACTTCTTGATTTTTGATATCAGCATTTTTGTGTCCACAAATGAGAATCTGTGGGCTTTACATATCTAGTTTATTTTATGTTACACAATGACATCCAGTTTCCTTCACCTTGCAGGAGGTTGTAGCACTTTATTCTTTCTTAGGAATAAATAGTTTTCTGTTTTGAGCAAAATCGTGATTGTTCTAACTCCTTATCTTAGCTACTATTTGTAGTCTGCAACAAATAAGCCACTGGGAGCATGTTTTCTTTTAATTTAATATTTTTATTGTTTAAATTTAACAATGGTTATATTACATATTTTTATCATCAGATCAGTTTAGATTAATACATATAGGTATATAAGATTGATCAAACAATGGGAGCATGTTTTTGAAACAATTTTATTTCCTTTGACTATACACCCCAGCCAGTAGTACAATTACTGTGTTACTTGGCAATTCCATTTTAAATTATTTTGAAATCTCTTTATATCATTTTCCATTACTACTAAAAACTTTAGAAGCTTAAAAGGATTCACAGACATATATTTGTCAACATCTTTAACTGTGCAATCACTACTATTTAAAGAAAATTAAAGAGAAAAGTGTTTCTGTTTTATAGAAACCATCTGAGGTCCTCAAGTGGCTGGAGAGGGCCTGGCCATTTCTGTCCTGGATAGGAGGCTGGATGCACAGAAAACAGGAAGATTCATACAGTAAGTACAGAGAAACTTGGTCCCACAATTTGGCTTCTCTTTGCATAACTAAAAAGCAATGTAGATAAGTATGGCAGGCAATTTCTAAATTAGTTCTCTTCAGATCCTACTCTAATAATAATGCTATAGTTCCTACCAAAAATAACTTTATCTGGATTTTGGAAAGTGTTGAAGGTTTTTTTTTTTTTTTTTTTTAATACTCTTATGGTTTGTGTCTAGTTGTTCCCCCAAAGCCTCATACAATCATGGTGACTTCTAGAGTTTGAGACTTGACTCATGATTCACTAGGGTTATGTGTTTTAGTACTAATGAGATTATGGGTCTGATACTGATGGGATTATGGGTGTGGCCTGAAGCAGATAGGCTGAGGCAGAGAGCCTGATGTAACATAAAGAGAAACAGAGACACAGACTGGCTCTTTTGCTATCTGTTGCCCTGGTTGGTTGGTTGTCTCTGTTGCAACTGTTCCGCCGCCATGACTTGTTATGCTCTGCCATTGTGCCAGTCTTCTTTGGAGCCTGCCAAGTATGGACTGAAACTTTCAGAAACTATGAGCTAAATAAACCTTTCCTTCCTTCATTTTGGATGTTGGGTATTTGTCTCAACAATGAAAGAAGAGTAACTAAGACAAATACATTTAATCTTGTTGAGCTCAAATTCTCCTAACTTCTCGATTGCAATAAAGCATTTCTGTATTGTTAATAATTCCATTCAATCCCAGAGATGCATAAGCAACTGATACCTACTCTAAATAAACTAGTGAGAAAAAAATGTAATAAACTTAATGAAAAATCAAATTCTATGTTTTTCAAATTTCAATTATTTTGAGCTTTTAAAATATAGAATTATCTGAGTACATGTATTAACTGACTTCAGGTTTTATACAATTATTATTATTTTTTTTGTCTTTTTGAGACAGGGTCTTGCTATGCAGTTGAGGCTGGCCTTGAGCTCACTTTTGTAGCCCAGGCTGGTCTCGAACTCACACCAATCCTCCTGCCTCAGCCTCCCGAGTGCTGGGATTACAGGCATGAGCCCACCACACCCGGCCTATACAATTATTTTAATAGAGTAAATAAAACTAAGTAAGAAAACTAAGTAAAAAAAAAAAAAAAAAAACTAAGATGGATGAATCTTTCAGCCATGTGTGAATCTTATTTTTTAAATTGCCACTGCACTTTTAATGTCATATCTACCTGCTGAACTAAAAGCCAATAATTGCATCACTTTTCTCTTGTTTCTTAACTACCACTAGAGTTCTGCATTGTATAATTTGTCTAGTCCCTGTGAGTCACAGTTTGCTAAATGATAAAAATAAGTAAAATAAATAAGACTTTAAAATGGACATTGAAATAAATTGTCTCAAATTTCTTTAACTCTGTAATAATATACTTCTATGATTATATACAATTTAAAATCTGAAATACAAATGTATTTGTGCAGATGAAGCTATTTGTATGAGATTAGTAGCCATTGTGCAATCTTTATTAGCAAGAAGACTGGCTCTACAGAAGACATTATGTTGACAAATTTTTTTAACAACAACTTGTGGATCTATTAAAAATTAAATATCCTCAATGCTATTAACTATGCCACTCAGTAGACTTTAAATTCATATGCTATTAGCATAAACATTATAGTTGATTGTCATTTTAAAAATGGGACTGGAATTTCAGGGAACAATTATGGTTTAATTTATGTGACTTCTTGGCAGGACTGATATAATCCAGTTGACTGGGAAGAGCATCAGCACCTATGGAATGTCAAAGGAATGGTGCAATTAGAAGATGAAGACAAGCCTGTCAGGCAAAGTGAATACTTCAAGCTATAGGGATTTATTTATGGGTTGGGAAACTCAGTCACTTAAATAGGTACGAAAACTATAAACAGCATAATATTTTAATAGAGGCAACATATTTTTCTAGGCATACACATAATGCAGAACATCAAATATATTGCATAACTTTTAAATAACTAATTACACAAACAAGTTGAAGATGTGGTAGGATTAGGAAATAAGCTATTTGACATAGTTTTCAACTAGTATGTTCTAACAGATGACATTTAGAGGTGTGATATTTACATTAGTCAGAGTATATACAAATGACCCTGTGCTGTTTTACTCACAAATCTAACCTCCAATACCAAATCTAACTTGACACTTTGACACCATGATCTACTACAGCAGGTACCACCAAGGCCAGGGATATGGCTATGGAGACTTTGGTGGCCTGGGCTATGGCTATGACTGTGGATGTGGTAGCTTCTGCCCACTGGTCTGGGGCAGATATGGGTGCTGTCACCCATCATGCTATGGAGGATCCTGGGTTTCTGGTTTCTTTTGAATAAACACTTTAAAATCAAGAATTCATGGTTGAGTTTGCCTTTTCACATAGGTTCTTTAGGAAACTATCTTCTATAATTTGCATGCTTTATTTTTCCTGTATTGATAATTAAACTGATACTTGAATTGTTTTGTTTTGACAATAATATTAAAAGCCAAGATGGACTGGATATTGGTGTTTTGTTAATAGAGTTCTTCAGTGTTATACTTCTGCATTGGATGAAGTATCATTATGTTTATATAAACTTTTGTCTCTTCCTGCCTGATAGCTAATAACATTTTCTGAAACAGAGCATTTGTTTAGATCTTCAATTCTTACACCACAATTCAATTCTTACATCATAATAAGTTAGCTGTCACAGTTAATATAATCATTAAGTATAGTTATATTTTCTTCAAATGACAATATTAACTATATTATTTAATTTTAGTTATCTTTCTTCCTGTTTCTTTTCTTTTTCTTGCCATTTTTCTTTCTTTTTCTCTTGTCCTTTTAAAAATCCTTCTCCTATTCTTTGCTTTTCTTTCTCTCATTATCCTTATATAACAATATCTATGTTATATTCTGTAGGAAAATAGGAATTTTATTTGGAGTGGTTCAAGAGGCCTCTATGATAGTAACTGAATGTAGCTTAATTTTTAAATTCTACGACAGTTAAATTAGGAGATGGAGATGAATTGACCATATTTATTATGTATGTCAAATATGTACTAATATAAAAGTGGTATTTTTAAATTAATTCATAGTAAACAAAAATATTAACACAAAAGTAAAAACCATTTACTTTTAAATACGATTTTCTTAAATTTAGCATAATGTTCAAAGGATGATAATATGAATCTATTTGTATCTCATATAAAATTGAATGCATCATTAAGAATATGGTGAAGAGAAAAATAGTAAAGTCTGATGGTTTTGCTGATGAGTTCTTAACACTTTGTCTTGCAGACAATAAGAAAAGAAAAATTATTTCTATAAGATTTTGAAGTTAAAAAATTACAATATTGAAATATAATCAAGTTATCTTCATGGAAAATTAGAAACAATATTTGTTGTTGCCACAAATGTATAATTCTTGGTACATTTAAATCTAGAATATGTGAAATAGAAAATACTTCATATCCAAGTAAATTTTATTTGGAAATGATAATAAATTATAATGATAAAGCCATAAATTATATATATAATATATTAAAAGTTTTAAACTTTTAATTCAATAGTTAAAATATTCAGTAATTAACAGAATAAATCCAAGCATGATAATAAAAATAAAGCTATTGGTCTTTTCATTTCAGTTTCATCTTAATGTGACTCTAATGCTGATAAATGATTGTTTTCATGGTTTTTTTTTTTTTTTTTTTTCTTTTTGGAAAAGCTTACATTTTGCTAAAAATCAGATAGTGCTGGTTGATTTATTTTTTTATTTTTTTTATTTTATTTTTTTTTAAAGGAAAAGGGGCTTTATTTTATTTTAGTCTCTCTCTCTTTTTTTTTTCAATTCTTTTATTGTTTAAATTTAACAATGGTTATATTACATATTGTCATCATCGGATCAGTTTAGATTAATACATATAGGTATATAAGATTGATCAAACAACTAAACATTAACCTTTCTAAATC
>PVJA010022532.1:0-34164 GCA_004027025.1 Myocastor coypus | reverse complement strand
ATGGCATTCAGCTGTGAGCAGTCTGGCCTTCTCTTGTTTCCTTCCAGTCCCCTGCAGACTGGAGACGGTTTTGTGTTGGGATCAGCTGAGCTAGGAGGTGTTCTTAGGACTGCCTTGAGTACAGGGCTCAAGCCTGGGAGAGCACAGTGGAGGCCCCAGCTCTCGCTATGGAGGGAGTGATTGTGGGGGCGGGTTAGGAGTGAGCATTCTGTAGCCGCTTTGAGCCCAACCCCAATTTGCTACCCTCCCTAGCTGCGGAGTATAGTGTCCATGGTGCTACTGAATTACTGACCTCCTGAGAGGAGACAGGCTCAATTGAGGCTTTCTCCCCTGGGTTGGACTTCCCAGATGAAGGATAGGCAGCCAGCCAACCACAACTCCCTTTTACCTTCCATCTGAGACCAGGTCTCTGAGATTGATGGTAGCTGCAACCCTCTGAGAAGTGGGCTTTCTAGCAGATGGATGCTGATCTTCCAGGAATGCATCTAAGAATGCGTCTTTCTCCTTGAATAAAAAGAAATGTAGCGCCAGTGAGATAGCTCAGCGGAGTCAGGCTGCTTTGGCAAGTGCAGGGACCAGGGTTGGACCACCAATCCCAAATGCCCTGCCGGCCCAACCCCTGGGGCATGCCGAGCCTGGGATTGAGTCCAGGTGTGGCGGCACACACCTGTCATCCCAGCGCTGTGAAGGCTAAAGCAAGAGGATCGCTAGCAGTCTTAGCTGCACAGCAAGACCCTTGTACCAGATACATACAATGTTTTTTCTTGTTTCAGAACTTTTGCTTGTTATTCATTTTTATGGCCGGCTCAGCCTGCCCTGAGGGCAGGGCTGGCACAGCATGTGGTGCCGGGGATTGAACCCCGGTCCCTGCAGCCACCTGCAGGCGCTTTAGACCACTGAGCCATCCTGCCGGCCCTACATACAATTTTTTAAAAAGTACTTTCTTGTGTGAACCAGCATGTGTGCAAGCGGTCATGCGTTGGGTAGAAGGCACTCAGGACTCCCCATAAATGTAGACGGTACATTCGTGCTTTGTGCCTTCAGAGCGCATGACCGCTACGGGAGGACTGAGCCAACGCTCATTTTGAATTACCCTCCCTCCTTCTTTCCCACACTAATGTGAATCACTGGTAGCCATGTGAGATGTGAAGAGAACTGTTTATATAATCTAAGAGGAAAACTGGCTTCCATGACTATTAGATGCACTATTTCTACATAGGCAATTTATGGGATCCTTACAATTAGTCTTGTGCAAAGTGGCTCCATAAGGACCTGTCTAAGCTCTAGTAAGAGAAGGAGGAATAGATTTTACTGCCAGAGTTGTAATAACTGTGTGTGTTCTTGAAAGTAATAAAACCACATTGAAATATTCAACCCCACATTCTATGACCTGACCTTGCGTTAGTATCGTAGCGACAGTGGGCCGTGTGTATTTATGTGCATCTGTATACATACTGTATTCCACGCTGAGTGGGCATGTATCTGGGCACATGTGAGTGTGCCAATCACAGTATGTGGTTTTTTTTTTTTTTACATGTCTTACCAGTAAATACGTGTGGATGCAGTACAGAATCCACGAGCATGTAAGGCTTGCTTCTGTCCCTGTTCTGTACAGGGGGGCATCTATAAAGTGGGGAGGCTGAGTACAAAGTGGACCCTGGGAGACTCAGCTTTCCCTGAGTCATAATCCCATTCCATACCTCTGTCTTGGGCAAAAAAGCCTGGGTCCTGGAGTCCGCTTAATCTGGGTTTGGGTTGGAGTCCTGCTGTTCTGATTTTATGACTTTGATCCAGTTCCTCAAATTCACCAAGCAACAGTTTTCTCACCTGGGGGAGAAGATAATAATGGTGTGGGCTTTAGGGGCCAGGGGAGATAGTTCAGGGGTACTAGTGGCTGCCTAGCAAGTGCAAGGTCCTGAGTTCGATCCCCAGTTCTGAAAAAAAAAGAAGAAGAAGAAGACCTAATGGTGTGGGCTTTATAAACCCACAGTTAAGATGAAAGAAATGATATAAGTTAGCCACTCACAGAATGCTCTGTGGAAAAACGCTCGATAGCATATCTGTGGTGTTGGCTAAGGTCGGCCATGAGAAGTGGTGGTCAGGCAAGGTACTCACTAAGCAGGAAGCAGAAATGCAGCCCCCTCCCTCCCTTTCCCACTTGGCAGAAAAGAACATTATTTAGTTACCACTCACAGCTTCCTCTTGGTGTCCCTCATCATCCGTGTCAGCTCCATCCTGGACACTGCCCACACGCTGTAGTCCCAGAAAACAAATCTGGATCTTCGACGGAGCTTCCAGCTACCACAAATGCATCAGTTTAAGCTCTTGTAAACAAATCCTGAAGTCTCAAGCCATAGTTATCGTGTTTAGATAAAGATCTGGCCAATTAGTGTCCTCGCTGGAATGCAAATAAATCAGCTGTCCTGGACCCACCCTGAACGTGGGCATCATTTCTCACTAGGGCCAGTTTAGCCCCCCTTTCCTTGCTTTCTCTTTTTTTACCTCTGGTTGTGGGCAAGAATATCTGGCTTTGGAATATGTCTGGTTTCTAATTCTTCCTGTAGGCCCTGCTGGTTGTGTAACCCGAGGCAGACTCTTACCTTCTCTGATCCTGCTTCCCTAGCCAGATGGATAGTGACTACCTCCCAGGATGCATAGTGAGCCGTAGTAGTGATGAAGATCCTAGAAATGATACAGCTGACGGTAACAACAGCTCCACCACCAGTCCTTATGGATGACAATAGCTACTGTTCCCTAGCTTTCCTACAAGCACGGTGTGGCTCATCGATGAAAAGCCTCCCCTTCCCCCGCCCTGCAGGTAAAGGACAGACCCTGGGCTACCCACCTCCACAGGGCTGAGAGAATTCATGACTCAGATATGAAGATCCCCTAACAGCACCAAGCTGCTGTAAACTCTTGCTAAAGAGTCCGTCGTTACTAGCTAGTGTTTCTGCTTCCTGTAACAGCTCTTGTCTTTGGCCCTGTTAACATAATCATGCGGCAGAGGAGGAAGGTGGGGCCGGGCGACCTGAAGCGGGTTAGCCAAGCTTGTCAAAGTTCCTTGCCCTGCACACCCACTGAGCTTCTCCTCTCTGCTTGTTCCTCTCCCCTGCTCCTGTGCAGCCCGGGCCTATGACCAGGCTGGGTCCTACTCGGGATTCCCTGCCCAGCCACTTTGTCTCTGCTTCTGCAGATTCCTGCTCCAGAGCCCTCCCCTTCTTCAAATCTTCCTGCCAGGACTAGGCAGCAGTTCACGGCCTCCAAGAAGAATGCGCATGGGCGACAGGATTGACTGGAAGTTGCCTGGAAAATAAACACTGCCGGGCGGTGGGCGGAGCCGCCCGAAGCCCCCTCCCTGCGCTTCCCTTCCCCACCAGGACCCTAGGGCTGTTTCCTTTCTCTCCACTTCTGTTCTTTTCTTCCCTCAGGCTGGGGCTGCTCTCCTTCAGCCCTGCCATCTGAGACTCCTACCCTAGGGTTACTATGAATCATGACGATAAACTTCCCGCTAGAGAACAAAGCGTTCCACACATCTGATCTTTTCTGATCGCTACCACGATCTATGGGACCAGTGTCATTGGCTCTCCACGTTTTCGAGCCATGAAGATTTATGGTCGTGTTAACACGCCGCAATAGGGCCATCGAAGCCTCTGGCCATTGTGAGCTACACAGCCGGATCTTCGGGCACAGGCCACACGGCTTTTGGAGTCAGTTTCCCTTATGCCTCTGTCTAGCCTCTCTGCCCATGAGCTTGGGAGAAGGCATGGGGCAGAGATGCGCTGGAACCTGGTTTCAGACATGGGAACTCGGGCAAGGAATCTGCGCCCAGAGCCCCTAGTCCGTAGGCACCCTGAGCTTCCCAGCCGAGGCTCTATTCACTTTCCAGCAGTTCCCTGACCTCTGCGCATCCCGTTTTGCTGACCCATAGAACTGAAGTATCTACCTCACAGGTTGGCTGACAATTAAAGATGACCTCTGTGGAGCCTCAGGGAGATAGATGCCTGGCACAATGGATGCTCTGCGCATGTTTATAATCATTAATCCCGTGACAAGTGAGGGCTCTTTCCGTTTCTGGTTGATAGCTCCGGTTGCTGTGGGCGCGGAGGCTGCAGATACGTATGAGCCGGTGGAACCCGTGGGCAGGAGGTCTTTGAAAAGGCAGGTTCACGTAGGCTGTGTGGAATTGGGGACCAGCTAAGGCCTCAAGGCGACTTCCGAGTGTGCGTCTGTCTCCAGCTGCCTGAGTGTTTGGGCCTGACCACGTCAGGAGCCAGGACCACATTGACGCGTTTGTGGACATCTTACCTGAGCGAGGTTTAGATTTTGGCGGGGACAAGAACCTCTGGCTCACCTGACAGATGCGTGGCGTCCACTCTGTGTACACAAACCCCGGCCAAAACTCTAGGTCATCGAACAGTTTGCGCTATTAATGGTTATTTTATTTATATCGTTAGAATTGTCCCCCTGGGTCTGTTTACACCAAAGTCTGGCGGTCCTTGCCGCAGTGTTTGGACAGGGGATTACGCTAATGGATGGTGAGCTGGGAGGGGAGAAAGAGGCGAGGCTGCAAACGGGGCTCTGGGACTTCAGAGCGGGGTGGGCCTGCCTAAGGGGCGGCAGGCCCCTCCCGGGCTCGACCTCTGACCTTAGAAGGGAAGGAAACGTGTCTGCCCGCGATAGGAAGCAGGCTGGGAGCTGAAGGTGGTTGCGCTGGGACTCTAGCATGTCAGAGACTAATTCCAAAGTTGGGGTTGTCTAGTTTGGGTGCGCACGGCACGTCAACAAGTAAGCAAGACCAGGAGCTACCCGGTGGGCTGCTTTGATTTTCTCCTGAAGGTGGATCGGTTAGTGCTTTACTTCCAAATCCGGATTACCCCCAGCCCAGGAGCCTAGCTGGTGCTGAGTTACAGCCTTCCCTTGAAAGTTCTTAGCAAGCTTGCAGCTCCCCAAAGTGGGGGAGGTTAGGGGGTTCATTGTCCCATATGTACAATGCACACCCACTGCACTCCCTGGAGCAAATGTTTGTACACCCACCTGGCAGTGAAAAAACTAACCTGGGGCACGGGCGACTGGATCCAAAGGAGAGTTGCCGGCTCTTGGTAGCTTTCAGGCTAGTCCTGGACTCCTTGGCTCAGGAGCCAGACATGTTTGCTACCAGGCTGGGGGCTGCTGCGTAAAAACTGCTATCATTTGGTTAGCATTTACTATGTTCCAGACATACATTTCCAAAAAAACTGTAGAAGCTGTTATTTCCTTTTCCCAAAGGAGGAAATCTGAAGCATCAGTGACTTGGGTAATGTCTCACCACTGCTAAATAGCAGAAGCAGGTCTGGAACAATGCAGCAATGTGTCCAAAGAACTAGGGCAGGGGCTATCCGTGTTTTGGGTTGAGATTACTTGGTTGGGATCCTGACATGTGCCAATCAACACTCTGTCCCAGAGAATGTGTCTCGTATGTGTCTATGCCAGCAGTTTTAGACGAGGCTTCACGGAACTTTTTAGGGTCATCCACAGATCTCTGCTTAATACATAGTTTTGGCTTTACAAGATATACAAATGACATTTTATTTAATCAATTAACTCTGACCACAGACTAGGAAGGCAGCACTTTGTATATCCACTTGGTAGCCAGATTCTTGAAGCTCAGGGAGGTAAGGTTATTTCCTGGAGATCACAGAACTCAGGATCCGGGAGGTAGATGGTGGAGGTAGACTCTTGGGTTTTATTTGTTTGTTTTACAGTACTGGGGATTGAACTCAGGACCCTACAGTTGCCAGGCAACTGCTTATTCTACTGCGCCATCTCCCCGGCCGACTCTTGTGTTTTAGATGCCAGTGCACTAGTTCTCCAGTGTCCACAGATCCTGATGATGTCCCTTGCTTTCCCTCCTGGTTCTCTCTTGCCCACTGTGATGTAGGATGTGGGACAGCCCTTAGGAGGTTCAAGGTGTTGGGAGCTCTCGGAAGGGCTCTGCTAGGTAGGGGACACAGCACCAGGCCCAGGTTGCCCGGTGCTCTGAGCACCGCGCTGCCAAGACGCACACTCTGGTAAACCGTTTATCTAAGGACAACTTCTGTTTCTCCTTGGCTGTCTAGAGTTGCCCTGCAGCCAGCAATGAAAAATGCGTCTTTTCCCGAGGCTCTGGCGCTGGTGATTTATGTGGGAACCGTCTTCACCGGTGAGGTCTGGGCTACTCAGCCCAACCGAGGCTGGAGCGAAGGGGCCTGCCTGGGAGGCAACCTAGTGCCCGCCCTTCCAGCACCCTCTTTTATGGTACCCCCCTTTCACTTCTACCCCCCAAACATTTCACAGCTCCCCCAGGAAGCTGAGCGCTTTATCGCAGTCAAGTAAACACCATTATCCCAGGTCCATTAACACTAGATTTCAGCATTGTAAATACACTGCAGAGGGAAAGGAGCAGCCCCCAGCTCCCTTGTAAAACTGTGAAGCTTCTCTAGGATTTATGGCCGCTGGTTGGCCCCCCAACCTTCTAAGAAATCCAAGTCTTAGCTGAAGACAGAAGGTGGGGCATTCCCCTGGCCTAGAAATCCCCCAGGAGCGTTGGAACTGCCAGAGTAGGGGGTCCCCAGGAGCCTGTGGCCTAGTCATTAATTTTCTTTAAGTCACAACTCCAGGAATGCTGATTCCTTTTCCGGCTGTGGATGTGTAGATAAACTCCTAGCAGGGAGCAGCCAATGTAGATGGTGCCCTCTTCCCCACCCGCCCGGGGCCAGGGCCAGGATGCCTGTGTTCCAGGCTCCTTCCTCATTTGTAAACTGGATGGTGCTTTCAGCAGCTACTGAAGCATCTATAAGGCACACAGGATTAGTCACGGGCACTGCCCAAGCGCCCTGTGACCTAGGCAGGCGTTTGGCCAGCTTGAACGGCCTTGCTTCTTTTGCTGCTCATTAACTCTCAGGCCAGCCTAGAAATATGAAATCAAGTAAGGTGCTGGTGTGCACTAGAGAGGGCAGTTCGGTCTCACCTCTCCGCGGCAGCTATTCTGGATGCGCATAGAGTGACCTATTCTAGGAAGCTTCTGCTCATGCTGACTGTAGTTTTCTTAACCCTGGAAGTCAATATTTATATCAAATGGTAGGTTATAAAGTAGGAAGGGTGGCTCAGTTCAGGAAAAGACAGGACAAGTTCTTTAGGCCAAGAAAGCCGCAGGATCCAGCTACTTCGAAGCTTGGCCCAGGTCACTTTTGGGACAGATCATGCCCCTGGACATCTTCATCTCCTTTAGCTCTGGGAATGCAGCAGTTCTGTAGGAGGAGCAGATGGTCTCACTGAAAGGGCACTTTTGGGAAGGGGCAAGGGAGGAAAAAGGGGTCAGAGAGATAGCTCAGTAAACTAAGTGCTTGCCTGGCAAGCACAGGGTCCTGAGTTCAATCCCTGGGGCAGAGAGAGAGGGAGAGGGAGAGGGAGAGAGAGAGTGAGAGAGAGGATAGCAGAATCATTTTTGGCTTTTTGGCATTGCTAGTTTAATCTAGAGAAGGAACTGTGTGTATATGTATTGTGTGTGTGTGTGTGTGTGTGTGTGTGTGTTGTACATGTACCAAGGACTTCTTTGGTAATCTCAGGAGGACTATAGATTCCTTTTCAGGGTATTTTTTTTTAAGAATTTTAAAAATTATTTTATTTTATTTTATTTTTCTTGTTTCAGAACTTTTGTTTGTTTATTTATTTATTTTTATGGCCAGCTCAGCCTGCCCTGAGGGCAGGGCTGGCGCAGCATGTGGTGCCAGGGATCGAACCTCGGTCCCCACAGCTGCCTAAGCTTTCCTAAGCAGGTGCTTTAGACTACTGAGCCATCCTGCCGGGCCCCCCCATTTAATTCTTACATGCTGCTGATGGTGAACTTGGGACATAACCACATGGTCAGTGGCAAGCTACATTCCTGTGTAACTTCTCTCTTCATGCTAAGCACTGAGTACTTCCTTTTTGCTTTTGGGTGCTTTTGAGTTCTAAGCTCCTCTGCACAGTCTTCTTGAGTTGGCCCTTTTGGAAGATGGATTGATTGGTTCATTCATTCATTCATTCATTCATCCACTTGCTGAATGAGTAATGGCTTACCAAGAACCAGCATTGATTTCAGAATTATTGAAGATACAGAAAAGAGTAAAGAAATGATCACTGTCCTTAAGGATTCTTTTTTTTTTTTTTCTCTTCCTCCTTGATGTCCTCCTTCCCTTTCTTCTTTGAGTGTATTTGGCCGTTGCAGGGTCACATTACACAGCTTAGACTCTTGGGAATCCTCCTGTTTCAAGACTCCCCAGTGCTGGGATCACAGACATGCCCCATTACACCTGGACTCTGGCCTGCTCAGCCCACCCTGGGTCCCTGTGCTTACCTAAGCAGGCACTTTAGTCCACTGAGCTATCTCACTGACTCCCTCTTCTTAAGAATTTTCACAGATCTTTTCCCCACATCTATCTATCTATCTATCTATCTATCGTTCTATCTATCGTTCTATCTATCATCTATCTATCTATTTCTAGCACTGGAAATATATTCCAGGGCTAGGCAAACACTATGCCATTGAGTTATATCCCTAGACTTGTACCAGTCTTAAGTAACCACTGTCCATTAAATTTCCTTGCCAAACCTTGGTGTAACTAAAAATGTAACTAATAAGTTACATTTTACTCGTTGCTGGGACAAATACCCAACACCCAAAATGAAAGAAGGAAAGGTTTATTTAGCTCGCAGTTTGTGAAGGTTTCAGTCCATATTCGGCTGGCCCAAGGCTGAGTGGAACAGAGCAGAGAGCATCCAGTTCATGGTGGCGGAACAGCAACAAAATGGCGGCAGAGGTAGCCAACCAAACACTGCAGCAGAACAACAGCAACAGCCCGAGTCTGTCTCTCTGTCTCTCTGTCTCTCTTTATATTACATTCAGGCTCTCTGCCTTAGCCCCCACCTTATGCTACACCCATAATCCCAGAAGTACTTCGACCCATAATCCCATCAGTACTAAAACCCATAATCCCAGGGATCATGGATCAAGTCTCAAACTCTAGAAGTCTCCGCCCAATGACTACATGAGGCTTTGGGGGGACAACTAGACATAGACCATAACACTTGGTTTGATGTTCGTGCAACTATCCAATGGCAAGTCTTATTAAAAGGGAGGAAGAGCTTTTGGCATATTAACTGGGATCTGTCATTTTTATTATAATAGATAACTAGTTAGACCATTCGATGGACATCATTACACTGTAAAACAGGCTGGACGACAAAGACATGAGTCTTTGTTCTGAGCATTAAGAGCTATGTAAGGTTCCACCCAGCATGAAGTTGCTGGTCTTAGACGAAGTAAGTGATCATAGCTGGAGCACAGATGAACACAGCTCCAACAAACATCCACCTGTCGTGAGCTTCAACTGTCGTTTTACCATTTGCATTTCTCTGTAGTCTCCACGTGTCTTCCTCAGGGCCTTGGGTCACATTCTCATGCATAGCAGGTGCACCTCTGTGCACAATTCAGAACTTAGTAAAAATGTAGAAGAGCGGAAAGGGGTTAGGAGCTGCAGTTTACCTTGGTTTCTATCACCTAAGAAGTCTGTAACTTGAGCAGGTGAGTTATTTGAGTTTTCTCATTAGTAAAATAAGATGTAATACAAATTTCATACATTTAATGGATGGAATAAGGTAATGTATGATAAGTGTTTTTGAACTCTAAGTCATAATACAATGTGCATAGTTATTATGTGCTTTTGGAACCAGATAGGTCTAGATGCTAAGGCAGCCAGGAGAAACTTACTTGCCACCATTTTTAAAGAAGTTATTTAAACTTCTAAACACCTGTTGCACCATTCACAAAATGAGACTGACGACATCAATTTTTTTTGGATCGGTGTTCTAAGATTTAATTGGGATTGCCGTATATGAGAGAGCCCACTACATTGTAAGGCAGTCAGCAGCCACTCCTAGGTTGTCAGTGCTGGGATAGAAGTAAATGTCCTATTTGCAGGTCTGCTTTAGAACACGTCTGAGACTACTGCGCTTAGCAGTTTCTTCCTTGTAGTTACATGAGAGACTTGGGCATGTATAGATAATCTCCTCATGCACAGCATCCTGTACACTCACCCAGAGTGCTCACTGACTAAGAAGACCTACTCATGCACACCTTCCTCTTTCTCTTTGGAGGAAGCTCAAGCAATGATGAGACTCCAGCACATTGCTTGGAGGAGAAAACACAAACTTCTAGAGCAGCAATCATCTATCAGGCCATTGATCAACAAATGTTTATTTAGCTATGGCTGTGTACATGGTGCTATTCAGCAGGACAGACACAATTTCTGTCACCAGTTCCTTTAATTGGTACAAAAAATAACTGATAGCTTCTGTCTCTGTCATTGTTTTCTTCTTAAGATGAGTGGACTTCAAGGCTCTGGGGTTAAATCTTAGGAAACCTGTTTATTACTAGATGGTCTGTGTCTCAGGAATTCAAGAGCATACAAAGAGATGAAGTATCAGGCATGGTATAGTTGCACACTCTAGTCTTCATGTGTGGGATTCATGCCCACAGGTAAAAAAGAGAGACAAAGATCAAGAAGCCAAAAAGAGACCAGTGAGAGGCAACAGGGAAGGGAAAATGGGTTTGTAACTTCTTTCTCTGAATAGAAGGCTTCCAAGGGTTGGCCAGCCAGCTCAGCGGATGAAAGCGCCTGTTTAGGCTGATAGTGTAGCAGTGGGGTGCGATCCCTGTCCTGCTGTGCTGGCACCCGGGACATGCTGAGACTGCGATTGAGACTGGGCTTGGGGGCACATGTTTGTAATCCCAGCTCTTGGGAAGAAGAAAGCAGGAGTCTGATCAGACTATGAGTCTGATCTACGTTGTGAGACCCTGTAGACTCTATAGTAAATACATTAGTATAATAAATAAAGGACTTCTAATAACTAAACAATGAAGAACTCTGCTAAAGGTGAGCATTTTCTGTCCCCGTCTCTCTCTGCCTCTGTCTCTCTCTCTCTCTGTTTCTCTGTCTGTCTGTCTCTCTCTCTCTTGGTACCAGGGATTGAACTCAGGACCTTGCACATGCCAGGCAAGCACTTATTCTACTGAGCTATCTCCCTGGCACTTCAGCTACCTCCCTAGCCTCTCTTTTTTTCCGCGCATTTTCTAGGAAACTACATCTTACTCTTTGCTACCTTGCCAGCAGCTGTAGAGATAGCTCATGACTCTCAAGGCACTAGCCAGTGCTGTTGGCTTCAGTTTTTTCATCCAGGAGTTTCTTGCTCTATGGAATCTACCTTTGTGCAGAAAATCAACCTCTTGCCAATTCCATTTCATTTTTTATTTGTTTTTTCACCAATTGCATCTTAATCTTTGTTATATTTTCAGAAGACGACCTCCAAGCCGAGCTGTGCAGTCACTGAAGCTGGTCCTTTCATAGCGTTTCTCTTTTCTTTACCCCATCACCGAATGAACTTCCTAATTTAAAAGCATACATACAATTCTAAAGATATTTTCTTCCTTTGTAAAGACCTATATGGAAAAGATTGAAGGTGAGCGCTCTAAAATGACAATATTTGCTAGGTGGCATGAGTTCTCTTATAAAATGATGTGATGTTCTTTTCTGTTTGATAAACCGTGTTTATGCACAAGTGTTAGCCATCTGTTGGAGAATTACTTTTGTAATATGGAACTGAGAACTGAAGATCAAGATTTAGATTTTATACAATCTTTTTTTTGTGTGTGTGGCCGGTTCAGCCCACCCTGGGGGCGGGACTGGCACAGCACGTGATGCTGGAGATGCAGGTGCAGTCCCTGCATGGTCCCTGCACGGTGTGCTAAGCTTGCCTAAGCAGGAGCTTTAGACCGCTGAGCTATCTCACAGGCCCTATACAGTAATTTTTGAGGTGGCAACCTTGCTTAGCAGTGATGAATATGAGAATCAGATACACCAGGGTTGGAGTTCTAATTTCTTTATATACAACCTACCTGACCCTAGGCAAGTGGCTTAGTTTCTTTTCTTTCTTTCTTTTTGTGGGACCATGGTTCAAACTCATGAACTTGCACTTGCCAGGCAGGCACTGGTGCCACGGAGTTATTTCCCTGGCCCCTGGCTTAGTTTCTTTAGCTATAAAATGAGGAAATTAAATAGCTTTTATTTCACAGTGTTACTGTGGGAATTAAATTACAGATGTGGTCCAATCTTTCAGGCTGGTGTCTAGCACCTAACAGGCCCTCAATAAACATAAATGTTATTTTTCGTAACTCAAACATCCTTAATTCAGTCCCTAAAGCAAACATCAAATCTATTATCAGAAACAGCAGGGGTGGTCACGTTCCCAATTTCTGAATGTGGCAATTGTGCACAAACAGAATGTTTTCATTTAAGAACCCTCAGTTTGGGTGAAAGCCCATAGATGGCTTAGTTATATAGACAAACTATGTGCAATGAAGCAGTGAATAAAAAAAAGCACTCTTTCATAATGTATTTACTCACTACTTACAGGGCACTTAGTATTTTCTAGGCTTCCTGAGAATATATAGTATAGGAAAGGAATGAGCACAAAGAAGTCTGAAAAGAGTCAGAATAGATAACAGGTACTCCGGAAGGTTAAAGAAGGGAGCTTATCTGGAGGGTGGCCAGAGAAGGAGTCATGGGGGAGGTGGAGTCTGAACTGTATCCTGCTGGGAAGAGGGATCTGGACAGGGTGGTGGGGTGGCCGGAGGACACTCTGAGGTGCTCCACAAGCGTCTTCAGGTACAAGCTTCCACCAGCACCAAGATCCAGCCCATACTACTCACTCCCAAGAGTCACGCTCTTCGAAACAGGGAGAAGTCTTTTCAGTGCAGTGTTGACTGGTTCCTACAATTATAGACATGCAAAATACTTACTAATGCATACTGATATTACATATGTTCTCAGAAAGGAATATATCAGAATGTATGCATAAATAATTTCAGTGAGGAAAGTACACAGAAAAAAGATGAAAGGAAATATTGAATGTTTTAATATCTGTTATGATTAGGTGGAGGGATTATAGTTTTTTCTTATTCTATATATTATCGGGTCTGTATGTCTGTGTGCTTGCACTAAATACTTAAGAATTCTGCAGCATAAGTGAAATTTACTGTAAGGGCTTTTTTTTTTGCAGGACCAGGGATTGAACTCAGGCCCTTGTGCTTGCCAGGAAAGTGCTTATTTTACTGAGCTATTTCCCTGGCGCCTCATAAGTTAAATTTATATTTATTTATTTACTTATGGCTCAGCCTGCCCTGGTGGTGCTGGGGATTGAACTATGGTCCCTGTGGTTGCCTAAGTTTTCCTAAGCAGGTGCTTTAGACCACTGTGCTATCTTGCCAGCCCTCATAAGTTAAATTTAAAGAGCAATAAAAACAATGTAAATACTTAGGAAGTCACCGTTCAATTATACACCACCCACTGTACACTTTCCTTTCCCCTAGACATTACTGTTAACCCTTTCCTTAGAATTTTTCAACCTATGTGTCATCCTAAACACTTTGTTGCTGTGTGTGTGTGTGTGTGTGTGTGTGTGTGTGTGTGTGTGTGTGTGTTTTGGAAAAAGCCTGAGTCCCAAACACAAACCTAGCTGTGTAAGAAAAGGACAAAGTGGCACTATTAGCTGCAGACCCCCTTCTAGGGGAAGTGAGGTGAAGCGTTTCTCGTCATAGTCTCTACTGCAGCTTTCCTGAGAGCTTAGCTGAAGCAATTTTGAGCAGCCAGTGGGCAAGACCGTAATTAGGCCCTGAAACTGTGAACTCTGGAACCAGAGAATCGAGCAGGGCTAGAGTGGGGTAGGAACTAGATGTCCGCTATGTGTGTGGGCATAGAGAGCGCTGCTTGGCTGACTTGTATCTGAGCATCTGTGGAGTCTCTTTGACTCTTAGAGAGGAAAAGAGCAGGGTAGGGTGACAGCAAGGTCTGTAAGCTGCACCTGTCAGCTGGCGCGGAAGGGAGAGCTAGGGTCCATACATTGTCAGGACAAGGCCAGGATGGACTGGGCCAAGAATCAGGGCTGCTTCACCTGGGCACTCTGTCTTCAGGTGAAAGATGATACTGTGATAGGAGAAATCTTGGCAGTAACAAAGGTCAGAACGTCTAGTGCTTGTGGTTTGCCACCCCCATCTGAGCTGACTGGCCTCTTCATGGAGGTGATCTGTTTCTGGGCTCTGACCATCATGGCCGCAGCATTTACCTTCACCCCTCTTCTGTGTTGCCTTGTTGGCTTTCTGTATCTTAGGTTGTTTTTCATGATTACTGCCTCATTTCCTAGAAGCACTACCTCCGAGAGCCTTTGAAAAAAGGTGTGTGGGAGGTCAACAACTTGAGATCTTGAACGTCTGAAAACCACTTTAAATTCTGTCCTTATGTTTGATTTTTTTTGTTTCTTTGGATCTAAACTTTTGTTTAGAAAAAAAAATTTTTTTTTTCAAAATTTGAAAGGTATTGTTTCGCTTTCTTCTTCCCATATTAGTTCTGAGACATTTTGCTTTTTTCAATATTTTTTTGGCGGGACCCGGGTTAGAACTCATGACCTTGCACTTGGCAGGAAGGCACTTGTGCTGCTCAGCGACACTTTGTTTTTGAAACACGATCTCACTAATTAGCCCACATTGACCTCCAACTCACAGAGATCCTCCTGCCTCAGCCTCTTTCGTGCTGGGATTATAAGTATGCACCACCACACCCAGCTCCTACATTGAGAAGTTTTAGTGCTCTGTAAGCCACCTGTGTCTTCTCTTGGGTCTCGTGCAGGCTTTTCTCATCCCCACTCCAATGTCGTAAAATTTTGCAGCAGTGTACCTTACTGCGGGTCTGTTGACCGCGCTAAGCGCTTGGTGACTCCTGTCAGTGTCACAGGAGTCATAACTCATGTCCTTCTGCTGGGGAAATTTTCTTGAATTATTTCATTGATTTTTGTTTCCTCTACTTCTTTCTCCCTTTCACTGTTTGGATATCTGACTTAAAACTAATCCCTGCTTGTACCTTTTCATTTTCATATGATTTTTTCACTCAATTTTTCTGGGACACTTCCTGGATTGTGTCCTCCTACCCAAGAGCTGAAATTTTTTTTGTTGTTGCTTTCATGCTTTTAATTTTCGTGAGCTCTTTTTTATTTTGTCTTCTGCGTTCTATTTTGTTGAAGCACAAGATTCTGTTCTTGTTCCATGGTTGCAGTGTTCTTCCTTTCTTTCTTTCTTTTTTCCTGAGGGAATATTGATAACTTCGTTTTGCTTTCTTCTTTTGGCCTACTTTCTGCATTTTCCAGTCATTTGTTGCTCTTCTGTGTCAAGAGTCAGGGTCTCGCACATGCTAGGTAAGTAGTTTACCATGCAGATATTCACTCTGTCCCCACTGTCTCCCTCTCTTCCCGGCCACCTCCACTGAAGCCAGGGTTTAGGTATACACTCTATGCTCCTCCCCCTTTTCTTCTTCTGATCATTGCATTTTGTGACACGGCTTTCCTTGCACGTCTGATGATGCTTGCCACTTGCTGAAGGTCTGACCTAAGTGCTGAGATCAAGAATGATCTGCAGGCAGGAAGG
Source organism: Myocastor coypus (assembly GCA_004027025.1). Lineage (NCBI taxonomy): Eukaryota > Metazoa > Chordata > Mammalia > Rodentia > Myocastoridae > Myocastor > Myocastor coypus. The sequence goes on along the minus strand of PVJA010022532.1, from coordinate 18,638 downwards.
GATGCTACTGATCTGAGCTTCACTGAGTCATCATTTGGGCAAACAGTTTGCTCCAGAATCCATGGTGTCAAAGATCCGGCATCTTTGGGTCTTTCCTCTTATGCTACTCGACATCTCAGACAAGAATCTTCCAGCGACCACCCTTTCTGAGGCTTCGAGGAATCTGTGGCATAAATGTTGGTTCTAACTTGGGAGCTAGCTTTCTTTACTCTGCTTCCTCTCCCTCCTCTATAATTGGAAAGTGAGAGTTAAACAATAAACAAACAGCTATTATGTGCAGTTCAATTCTGGTTCCTAATGTCAACTTTTTGTTTCAGGAAAGAGTTAAACCTGTGCAAACAGATACAAGTAAGTTATGTATATCATAGCCCTTTAGCTAACTGTATTCACTTGGAGTAATAGAAGGAATCTTGGATTGCCAAACAGTAAAATGCAAGAATTAAGACACAGTGGAGGTAATTCAGGCCTGATATTTGTGCAGAATAAGAGCCCCCAAACTAATGCTCCTGTATCTGCTCCAGCGGCATTCTCTGAGCTCTCTGCTTGCTGGCCTGATACATTGCTAATTCTGTCCTCCCAAGCACATACCTCCCTAGGGAAGGAAGGCAGGCCAGGAGTCTAAATCTCGAGGGAAGGGAATATTTTAGAGGCAGCATACCTCATAGATTAGGTACTCATATGTACACAGCATAAAGTATTTTAAAAGTTGCCTTTGGGCCAGTGAGATAGCTCAGAGGACTGAGTGCCTGCCTAGGCAAGCGCAGGGACCAGGTTCAATCTCTGGCACCACTTGCGGCCCAGGCCCCACCCCTGGGTGCGTTGAGTGGGCCACCAAGACCAGGTGTGGTGGTGCACACCTGTAATCCCAGTGCTGGGGAGGCTGAAAACAGGAGAATCAGTACAAAGCTGAGCTGTGTAGTGAGATCTTGTACCAACTACACTAAAAATAAATAAATAAGTAAATAAAAGTTACCCTCTCAGAGTTTGACTCCTTTGATAAAGTTTGGAAAAGGGCATGATCCCAGAGGACTCAGTCAAAGAATGGCTAGAAGAGGCAGCATAAGGCTCGGACCCCAGTTTCCAAACCCACCATAAGACCTGGGTGATGGGACAAAGGAACAAAATGCATTGTTATTCCTAACAGCGCCAATTTATAGAATCTTAGTAAAAAACAGAAACGAGAGGCTTCTCAGAAAATGTCAGATTTCATCCTGGTTATTCTTTCTCTTGGAATTTTTCTCATCTGGAAATGTATAGACTTGACTATCTTTTTCTTTCTTTGTCTCATCGTATGCAATTGATTACATTTATTTATGTGAGTAGGTATTAAAATCACATTTTTCAAATTTCAGAGGGTGCAAATAATCTATTTGTCTGCATGTTCAGGGTTTAGGTTCCTTCTAGAGGCAACCAGTATTATCAGAGAGTTTTGCTTATTTGTTTGGTTTTGTTTTTTGAAGCAGGGTCTTGCCTGGTAATTTGGGCTGGATTCGAACTCCTTAGGTAGCCTAAGCTGGCCTTGAACTTGAGCTGTGCTCCTGCCTCAGCTTCCTAAGTGCTGGGATTATAGGCACACACCACCACACCTGATCTGTTCTGAGCTTTTATTTATTTGTCTATTATTTGTGTGTTCATTTCATTTTGTTTCGTTTTGTTGGTACCAGAAATTGAACTCATGTACAGTACAGGTGCTGTACTGTTATGAGATTTTTGTTTGTTTGTTTGCTTTTGTGGGACCAAGTTTCGAACTCATGACCTTGCACTTGCCAGGCAGGCACTTGTGCCATGGAGCATTCTGCCTGGCCCTGTATGAGCTTTTAAATATAGCTTTCAGAAACATTTTGTGCATCTCACAGTAAGCAAATACGTATTCTTTTTTCTTCTTCCTTTTACACAGATGGATTTTGTAAAGTTTAATTTTGTTTTTTTCTCTTGAGAATAGATTGGCTTATTCCTAGGCTGGTTTGGAGCTTGCAGCCTTTCTGCCTTAGTTTTCCTGAGTGACAGTAATACAGGCACGTGGCACCATGCCCAGCAGTGGCAGCACCCTATACAAGGTTTCAGCACCAGCTCACATCAGAATGTCGTTTGTCCATGTTGAATAGACTTCTTTGCGACATCCCATTGCATAGGTTAGCCGTGGTGCATTTAGTCAATGCACCGTAGATAACCCTGGGGCCATTTCATGCTTTTGGGGGGAGGGTTTTCTTTTTTCTTAGTCTTTGCTTTTCACTGTTTTTATTTATTTCAAAACAATGGCATATTTATATTTACAGTGGTTTTTTTATTTTTTTTTATTTTAGGAAGGGTCTACAGGGTGTTTAGGGTCTCACCACCAGATCAGACTTGTAGTGATCTGCCTGTTTACAGCCTCCCAAGAGCTGAGATTACAGGTGCACGCCATCATTCTCAATCTCAATTGCTGTCTCAGCACCCCGTCCCCCTCCCCCCGGGGGCGGGGCGCAAGGCCAGCATGGCAGGCTCAAGGATCAAACCCCCGGCCCCTGTTTTGCTTGAAGGTGCTTTAATCCACTGAACTATTTGACTAGCCCCTTATATTTAGGGTTTTAATAGCTATTGCTGGTAGCAAGTTATAGTTTCATCAAGTAAGTCTGGTAACCCCTTTTTTGTTTCACAGTTTTACTGATATAAGTCATCATCCAACTATAAAATATTTGTCTATCTAAGAGGCATTTGTTTCTTTATTTGTCTTGGTGCTGGGGATTGAATCTGCTCTACTCCACTTCACCCCAAGCTCTCCATGCTATGGATTAGCCCCAAGAAATTAATTTTTAAGTAGTATTTCCCACAGTCTAATTACCCTAAAGTGGCCAGTCATTATGGACCAGGCCTGTAACCTCAACACTTGAGGGGCTGGGGCAGGAGGATCATTTCAAGTTTGAGGCCAGCCTGAACTGCACAAGATGACCCTGTTTCAAAAAAGATAAAAAAAAAAATACACTAAAGATAGGCAATGGCATAAGCTCTTGCCTGGCAAGCACAGGGTCCTGAGTTCAATCCCCAGTTCCACAAAAATAAAATAAAATAAATATAAAAAAATAAAAATAGATGATAGCCTTTAGTAACATGATTGACATTTGGCAAAATTTACAAAATATGGGAAATCAAAATAAAATGATTAAGCTGGGCATGGTGGAGCACGCCTGTAATCCCAGGGAGGCTGAGGCAGGAGGATCAGTGTGAGTTCAAGACCAGCCTGGGCTACAAAAGTAAGCTCAAGGGCAGCCTGAACTGCGTAGTGAGACCCTGTCTCAAAATGACAAAAAATAGTTTAGTATGCTGAGCTGTAAAAGGCTCAAACCAACAGCTTCCAACGTTGCCAGTTTCACCAGTAACCCACTGCAATTATGGAACATTTGACTATGCATATAACTACCTTCTCTTAGATCAAAGAGAAGAAATGTACTGTACCAATAACCATTAGAAAATTTATCATGTCTACATCCTGTGCTCTGTATAACTACAATGAGGACAACATTATATCAATTATTGGGAATGTACTACTAACATGTTTTAAAACTATTACATTGTAATTTCTTATTAAAAGTAATAAAATAAAGAATCTCAAGCTTCAAAAAAATAAAATAATTTTAAAAATTAAATGTAATAACCAAGAATGATTCTATAAGTATGCATTGCCCCTTAGAATTTATATTCCTTCTCTTCTGTTTTGTGAATACAAATACAGTAACATCCGTGTTGTTTTGTAATTCACTTCAAAAATTACTAACATACAATAAACAGTTTCTGTATTATTAAACTTTTAAAAATATATTTAATTTTTATTACAAAAATGTTAAAGCATATGTAAAAGTAGATAGAATATCATGATGGGCTTCCACATACATACTACCTAGATTTAAAAATTAACATTTCATTTCACTTCATCTATGTCTTTTTCTTTGCTGATAGTTTAACAGATTTATGGAGTGTTGACATTTTACCCTGGCTGTATTCGTCCTTTTTCTTACTACACGGTGCAGTCCATGATAAACACGTCCCTCGTGACATGAGCACTGGGTATGTGTACATGACACATCTTAATTCTTTTTATGCCTCTCCCCCATCTCTTGGTTGTCTTTCTGTTTGCAAGAGATGCATTTCTACTCCTTATTGTCTGTCTATTTTTTTTTAATGGCCAGTCCCGCTCAGCTTGCCCTGGGGCTGGGACTGGTGCAGCACGTGGTGCTGGGAATCGAACCGCGATCCCTCCGGTTGCCTAAGCTTGTCTAAGCAGGTGCTTCAGACCACTGAACTATCTCACTGGCCCATACTGTCTATTGTATTTATTTTTAAAATTTATTTATTTTTTCTTGTTTCAGAACCTTTGTTTGTTTATTCACTCATTTTTATGGCCAGCTCAGCCCACCCTGAGGGCAGGGCTGGCACAGCTTGTGGTGCCCGGGATTGAACCGCGGTCCCTGAAGCCGCCCAAACTTTCCCAAGCAGGCGCTTTAGACCACTGAGCCATCCCACTGGGCCCCGTATACCGTCTATTTTATATTTTGCTTTTTATTTATAGTTTTGGGTTTCTCATATCTAGGTTTTTCTAGATCCCAATAAAACCTCCTTTAATCTGCTATCACTAAAAATCCTTTTACATATAATTATAGGCCATATATAATTGTGGAAATTACAATCATTTAATACTAGTACTGAACATCTATGTGCATGATTATGTACTTGCACAATTCACATTTTACCTGCAGTCCATATTTATATATGCATTGTGCAAACAAAACCTCTTTCTTCTTCTTCTGTTTATTTTTCTTTTCTTTCTTTCTTTCTTTCTTTCTTTTTTTTTTTTTTTGTACTAGGGATCAAACTCAGGACCTGTTACTTGCCAGGCGGGTACTGTGCTGCTGAGCTCTGTCCCTGGCCCTTTCTGTGACTTTTGGTAACTCGAAATTTCTTACTTCTGCTTTTGCATTTGTAAATTGGGGCAATAAAAGTACCTGCTTGATAGGATAATAGAGACTAAGATAATGTCGTTAGCTACGGTGCTCCTGCTTCTCCCCTCTGGTCAGAATTCAGTCTGTATGTGGTCCTGCTGCCCTGTCCTGTCCTTGGTCCCTGCACACATAGCTGAGAGACCAAGCCCAGCTCTGGCAGTGACCTTATTGACACTTTTCCACTGTACTTGCTGGGTCACTGGAAATGCCTGCTCACTGTGCAGACCGGCCCATTTCCCAGAATTCCTCAGTGGGCTGGAATTGAGGTGTGTGTGTACCTCAGCTGCTCCCACAGTGTGACCCTGCCCCCCCCCTCCCCGCCCCGGGATCACCTCTGGATTTGGACCGGTTCTCCATAATTGCAGCGAGGGTGACAGCCAGGTGTGATGGATGGACAAGGAGCCATGAAGTGGCACCATGCTTGGTCCGTAAACCAAGGCTGTGTTTATGAGAAGGAAGAGGCTGTTTCCTGGAGCAAGCATAATGTCGCTCTAAAAATGGCAAGGGAAATACATCATGCGAGGGAGCGTAACCCTGGGAGGGCCGCTGGGAATCGAGAACCAGAGAAGCCCTGGCAGGTCAAGGTGCCTCTGACAAGGCCTTTTTTATAGGCCATTTGCGTGAGGGCTGGCTGCTGTTCCCTGCGGGGCTGACAGCTGCTCAAGGTCTCAGCTGGGAGCTGGGAAGCTAATCTTAGCTGCCACTTTCCAGGCCTTCTTGCTGGTCCTGCTGATGTGTTTAGAAAAAAAGTAAACGCTATTGTTATAAAAACTGCAAAAATGACAGTTTTGGTTGTCGATTCTTGCACTGCTGCAAATAGATTTCGACCATTACCTCCTTCCCCGCCCAAACCCAGGGCAAAGGAAAAATAAACTGGATTCCAGTGGTCAGAGGGACACTGGCAGGGGTTTCCTCCAAGGAGTTAATATCATTCATTATCCCTATGGATTCCTGTTCCATAGGGAACTTGCTTGAATGTCCTGTTATGCAATGATGGGATGTGGGCAATGAGATAGCTCAGTGGACTAAGTGCCTGCTTAGGCAAGCGTAGGGACTGGGGTTCAATCCCCAGCACCACATGTCATGCCAGCCCAGCCCCTGGGTGCACTGAGCCGGCCACAGAGTCTGGGTGTGGTTGTGCTCGCCTATAATCCCTATGATGGGGAGGCTGAAAACAGGAGGGTCACTGTGAGTCTGAGCTACATAGTGAGACTTGTATCAAATACATAAAAAGGGGGAGCAATATAATGGGGCCTGGGGATAACATGAGCATTGAATATGACATCAGCTTCCTGTGACTACTGTAATAAGTGACCATGAGTTTGGTAGTTCTATACAAGAGAAATTTGTTCTCTAATAGTTCTGAATACGAGAAGTTCAAACTGAGCCCTGTGGGATTGTAGCTGAGGTGCAGCAGGACTTCCTCCTTCTGGGGGTTCCCAGGGCGAGTGTTGCTTGTCGCTTCCAGTTTCTGATGGCTGCTGACATTCCTTGGCTTGCAGGCCCGTCCTCCATTTTCAAAGCCAGTAGCGCGGTGTTCTCAGTCTCTGAATCTGAGTCTGACATGTGGCTTTTCCTCTCTTTTTATTTTATAGCTAATCTTCTTCTGCTTGCCTCTTCTGGGGCACTTGTATTTAATTTGGGTCCTGCCTGGCTAATCCAGACTAATCTCATCTCAAAATCCTACAAAGTCCCCTTTGCCATGTAAGGTAACACCCACAGATTTCAGGGGTAGGACTTGAATATCCCTGAAGGCTAGGATGTTTAAATGAACGTATAAACTTGACTGGGCTAAGGGATACCCAGAGAGCTGGTGGAACATTATTTACAGATGTGTCTGTGAGCATGTTTCTGGTGGAGTTGAACGTTTGAATCAGTAGACTGAGCCGCACTCTCAGTGTGGAAGGAAATCTATCAGTCTGTCGAGTGCCTCAATAGAATAAAAGGTAGAGGAAAGGTCAGTTCAGACTTTTTTCTTGATCTGACACACTCATCCTCTCCTGCACGGGCATATCAGGCATCAGCACTCCTGGTTCTGAGGCTGTAGGGCTGAGGTCAGGACGTGCCCTTGGCCCCTGGATTCACAGCATTTAGAATTAGACTATCACACCCCAGGCTTTTCTGGTACTTCAGCTTGAGGATGGGAAGTTGTGGGACCTATCTCCATGTCAGCATGAGCCAATTCTTGTTATCTATCTATCTATCTATCTATCTATCTATCTATCTATCTATCTATCTATCTATCATCTATCTGTCTATCTATCTATCTATCTATCTATCATCTGTCTATCTATCTATGTATCTATCATCTATCTATCTATCTATCTACCTATCTATCTATCTCCTATCTATCATCTGTCTATCTATGTATCTATCTATCTATCTATCATCTATGTATGTATGTATGTATGAATCTATGTATCTATCTATCTATGCAACTATCTATCTAATTGATCCTGTTTCTCTGGAAAACTTTAACTAGTACAGAGGACATTGTTGAGCCTAACAAACCCTCAACTGTGGGAGTTTACTGAGCATTTACTGTGCACTAAATGTTGTGCTAAATGTTTTAATGCAGGTGCCCTTTTAGTGCATGAACCCTATAAAATAGGTGCTGTCACTAATGTGCAAACAATAACAGATCATGCTCAGCTATGCTAACTTCTCCTCTTTTTTTTTAAAGAATTTTTAAATTTTATTTACTTGTTTTCTTGTTTCAGAGCCTTTGTTTGTTTATTCACTCATTTTTATGGCTGGCTCAGCCCGCCCCAAGGGCAGGGCTGGCACAGCATGTGGTGCCAGGGATCGAACCGCGTTCCCTGAAGCGGGCCAACCTTTCCCAAGCAGGCGCTGTAGACCACTGAGCCATCTCGCCGGGCCCTAACTTCTCCTCTTAGGCTTACTTAGAAGCCTTGATTCTTTTCATCCTCACTGCAACCTATGAGGCGTGAAGCTATCTCCATTTTAGAGTTGGCGAAGCCAAGGCATAGGCAGGTCAAGTCCCTTTGCCCAAGATCTTCCTGTGAGAAGACAAACTGGAATGTGAGCCCGAGCGCACAGTCCTTGAGGTTTCTGCCAGCCCAGCTTCGTTCTTAATACTTTATGGCCAAAGAAGTTCACCTAGTTTTGATTGTCCTTGTTCCACAGGGAAGGCAGATAGTGGTACTATGGTCTGAGGGTCACCTAGGGGCTCAACCGGCTGAATATTACTTCATATCCATTACAGTGTGTTCTATTGTACTCAGTGTTTGCCTTATGAATTTTAACAATCTTTAAGGAATAATATGATTTCAGTGGTATCACTGTGTGAATAGGTTTACTGGGTGGTTTTCATAATACAAGAGAAGCATGAAAGTGGAGTTAATAAGGAGGAAAGTGGGGTGCCAGGGCCAAGAAGTCACGACAGGAGTGGAGGCCTGAGCTGGGAGGAAGATGCCATGGTGAAAACAGGAGTGGGAGGTAGGGGCGTAGGCTTGTTAGATGAGAACTGGAAAGTTCTGGACCTAGAGAAGTCATGTTTGCTTCAAGGTAATCGAGCTGAAAGTACTGAAGGAATGAACAGCCAAGGGAAGGGACTCACGGGACCGGAGAGATAGCTCAGCTGGCTAACATGCCTGCTTAGGCAAGCTTAAGCAAGCACAGGGACTGCAGTTCCATCCCCAGCACCACACACCGCACCATCCCCACCCCCAGGGCAGGCTGAACCGGCCAGAGTCCAGGCATGGTGGCCCACGCCTGTAATCCCAGCACTGGGAAGGCTGAAAGCAGGAGGATCACTGCAAGTCTGAGCTGTGTAGTGAGACCCTGAAACAGTCAAATATGTATATAAAGAAAGGGACTCTCTCCGTCAGCCTTTTCAACTTCCTAGAACCCTGGTCCATTATTACAACCTGTTCGCTCATTAAACTTACACAGTGTGCTCAGAGCTTCTCTAACAGCTGCCCCTGGAGGATCTTCCAGCATCCTGAGCGCAACCATCACGCAATGCCTTGGTCCCTCCCTGGCAACGCGGGGGCCTGATGCTAGAAGTGGCAGTTTTCCTCCCAAAGTCTTACCAGACTGAATTAGAATGTATTATTACTGTTATTGATTATTTCAACATGCACTTCACAGTTCATCACATTTTTCACATTCCATATTGGCATATTCCCAAATCATTTTGTTTCTTACTCATCTGGCTCCTGAAGACATTCGGGTTTGCCACCTTTGGGGTAAAGTCTTTTGCCCTGCAACAGAGGCTGTCAAACTTTCAGACTGAAATCTGTTAAGTGCAGGATCTTCGTAACTCTAGGACTCTTCCCTGGTAGACTCAGCATTGTGGAGTCATCTGTCCACTAAACGTGCACCATGAGAAGGTCCACGGATCATGAACTGTACTGCCACAAATTATAGGTCAGATCATTTCTTAGTTTGTCCTCTCCCCCAGGATGTCTTGGAAGCCTAGAGCTGTTTCTCATTGTGAGTAAGTGGGAAGTGTTTCTCCCAGTGACTTTAATGGCTAGACAATTAGCCTTTTGTCACCACCTGGATGTAAAATGTGGGGCAGAGAAGGTGGTTTGGGCCAAGACTCTGGGACTGGCAGAGGTTGAGAGCCAGTAGCAGAACAGATAATTCTGCCCTAGTTTGTGGCTCAGAGGTAGAGCGCTTGCAGAGCCTGGACAAGGCCCTGCGTTTGAGCCTCAGTGCTGGAAAGCCACAACAGAACCCAAAGCTTTACACACGGATGATTCTGCCTCAAGATGATTCTGCCTAAATGGATAAGACACTGAAACTGAAGAGAACTCAGATTTACTTATCCTGCTAATATTTATTGAACACTAGTGTTTTACTAGATAATGGAAGTCAGAGCAGTAAGTCTCTCGTCTCATGAAATACTCAACAATGCTGCTACCCCGAAGTCAAATATGTAATTCAATGCCTTTCCACAGACAAAGAAACTAGGACTAGATTGGTCACACAGGATTCAGAAGTGACAAACCCAAAGCTGAAAATAATGTTGGATTCAGCTTCCCAGCCAGGGTTGGTTTTGGTTTTAATTTTTCACTTTGAATTTTCTTTTGAGCTGTTTTAATCCACTTTCCACATGATCCATTTCAAAGCATTCTGGTAAGTTGACCTTCTTGGAGTCCCTGAGCTTGACTATTTATTGATTCTTCTATTGTAAGGATTGAGCACAGCTGGCGAGATAGCTCAGTGGACTAAAGCGCCTGCTTAGGCAAGCTTAGGCAACTGCAGGGACTGTGGTTTCGATCCCCGGTGCCACATGTTGCCCCAGACCTACCCCCAGGGCAGGCTGAGCCAGTCATAATATAAATAAAGATTTTTTTTTAAAAAAAAGGATTGAGGAAATCATTCCAAATTTATAAAGCAACATTTCTCCTTTGCTGCTGTATTCAGTTCCTTCCTTCGAGTTACATTTAAATATTTTTTCCACTTTCTGGAATTATTATATATATACCAATGGGCTAAGTGATCATTTTTAAAATAAAATAGTACATGGTATAATTTGAATGAATTTTTATTTTTTAATTTGAAAAGTTTTAATGTATAAAAAGAAGTTTATTTGGCTCATAGGTTTGGAGGTCCTGGTCATGTTGTACACATTGTCTGGCTTTAGTGGACATTCTTAGAAAAAGGAAATTTCACATAGAAAATTCTAGAAGTACTAGGAAAGGGAAATTTACCAATACTTGCCTGATGTCAAAGATGGGAACTCACCCCATGGCGGATCTTTTTGGGGTGATGGAAACATTCTCTCTCGAATGTGGTGGTGGTGATTCCATGAGTATGTATACATTTGCCAAACTGGAGGCTTAAACTGGGTATATCTTAGCTTGGCACAGTGTCCTGTGTTTATCATTACAGCTTCTGGGAAAGCTGAAGCTGGAGCAACGTAAGTTCAAGGCCAACCTAAGCAACATCGTGAGACCTTGTCAAAGGAAGGAAAATAAAGAGAAAGGAGGGAGGGAGGAAGGAAGGAAGGAAGGAAGGAAGGAAGGAAGGAAGAGAAAAAGAGAAAGGGAGTGTGGTATTTTTTGTGATTTTTAAAATTTTATTTATGTATTTGATACAGTGTCTCACTACTCAGCTCACACCCATTTTGGTTTTCCTGTTTCAGCCTCCCCAGCGCTGGGATTATGGGCATGCGCTACCATGCCCAGTTTTGGTGGCTGGCTTGGCATGGGCTGGCATGGCATGAGGTACTGGGGATCCACCCTGGGTCCTTGAGCATGTCTAGGCAGGTGCTTAGACCGTTAAGCTATCTCCTCGGCTCCACACCTCAATGCAGTAATTTCTTTTGGAAAAGGGACCTTTTGAAATATCCTGCAAAGGAGCAAGTAAAATCTAACTAGTACAGATTTAGGGCTTAAAATGCAAAGATGTAACTAATATGCATGGTTATATCCAGAGGACCAAAATGATCCCGGAAAAATGAATTTTACTCTTTGCTCCTTGGTCCTCATGTGCCACGTGCTTCTTAGAATGCAGGCTTTGCTGCGACGCATGATTCTAGTGTGAAGAGTCTCATCCTTTGCTTTGCTCTGGTTTGCTTGTTTGCTAGGAAAGGCGAAGGCTATGGACCAGAGGGCAGCACGGTCTTTAACACTGTACGAGCTGACTATTCCATCTCACGTTTAATTTACAAAGCACTGCTCTTGCTCTGGAGGAGAAATTCACTAGTAGAACTTGATGGGGAGGTCTATAGACAAGAGTATACGTGTGGGGACATTGGCTGTACTTTATGGCAGACTCAAGCACAGTTTGTGTTATACATGATTTTCCATGTTTTGTTTTGTTTGAGATAGGGTTTCATTATGAGACAGCTTCAGACTAAGCTTGGCTTTGCTGCACAGCCCAGGCTGGGCTTCAAACTCACGCAATACTCCCACCTCAGCCTCCTAAGTGCTGGGCTTAGAAGCATTTGCTGCCACCCCCAGGGCCACACGAGGTCTTTAAAAACCTTAATTATCCTGTGTGAAGATCCACCTCTCTCCTTTCAGCATGTTTTGGGGCTAAAGGATCAAAACTGAGCTTTGGTCTGTTGTGGTCTGATTTGTTCTGGGATATTTTGTAGGTAGTTTCCTGAGGTTTTGATTTAGCTTATCCTTCTGCAAATAATCCTGTCCTCTCCGGGTCACCGAATACAGCCAGTTGCATGCAGGCATGAGGGTGTGCTCCTAGTTGTGGTTTCTCATCTCTTCTGTCAGCCGAGAGCATCTTCAGACCTCTGGAAGTGAGCGCTTATGTTCATCTGTACCATGGCCTGAGTATGTACAATGGTCTCTGTGGTTGTCTGATAAATGCTTGGAAACCATTTGTTTCCTTCTCTTTTTATAACCTCAAATTATAATCGCAACTTCATGCCTGAGGAGTTCAGGTAAATGTGTTTGGTGTACAAAACTAAATTCCCCCGCAGAAGCACCATGGTGCTGGTAGAATCGCGTAAGGGGGTCCAGGCAGTCGTTAGCTCACTGAGGTTCCCCGACTATCCTCCAGCCTCACTCCTGCTTCTGGGTGATGGACATTCCATTTGGGAGAGTGATTCATAGAGGACTTAATCTTAATAATACCTTAGATTTTCTGGGCACTTTATGCATTTCATGGTTCTTTCATCTGCATTATCCTCATAACCAGCCTGAGAAGTATATTGGACAGATATTATCCCTGTTTCATTGATGAAAACCCCAGGCTGAAAGGAGACGTGAGATTTGCCTAAGGTCATATGGTGAGTCAGCAGAAGAATTGCAATGAGGGCTCACGGCCTTGGATAATTAACCAGACAGTTTATGTAAAATCTCTCCTACGTGAATGCTTGGCACATAGTAGGTACTCAATAAACTGCGACCGCCTTGCTGATGCGTTTGTGTGACTAACTAGCTGACCTCCCCCTGTGTTTGTTTGATGATTATGAGCAGGACAACCATAATTTATTGAGTATCTACCATGTGACAAGGGCTATAAAAGATACATGGTGTGTATTATCATATTCAAGGTCACCAAAATGTGCGAATTGTGACTACATGGAGAAAGTGACTTCTTGTTATCCTATTCCACAGAAGAGGAAATCAAGGGGCTCAAAGGTCTGAGTAACTTGTTCAAAGTCCAAGAAGATAATAGATTCGCTCTTGGATTTGTTTCCATTTACTTAACTGGCAAGAATACGTATATTTATGTTTGCAAAAGGTTATAGGTGTGCACTGTGAAACAGCTATATCAAATCAGCTATTCTTGTTTTGAAAACCTGTAATATATGTATGGCTGTATGTTACCCTGTTTTTGTTTTTGCTCTTCTTGCTTTTGTTCCTACTCTTCAAAATAAAATTATGATAAAAAAGAAAAAGCTAAATCAAGCTAATTAACATTTAATTTTCTCAGACACTTCAGGCTGGCCCTGAGCTCACTTTTGTAGCCCAGGCTGGTCTCGGACTTGCACTGATCCTCCTGCCTCAGCCTCCCAAGTGCTGGGATTACAGGCGTGCGCCGCCACGCCCCACACAACTTTTGTTGCTAACCTCTAACAGAAAGTTCGTATCCTTTCACCAGCGGCTTCCCACTTCCGCGTCTTCGCCCAGTCCTCGATTATGACCATTATGATCATCTCTTCTGCTTCAAGACCTTTTAGATTCTACAGGTCATGAGATCATGCAGTACTTGTCTGTCTGCCTTGGTTTATTCCATTTAGCCAACCACATTTAGGTGGATCCATGTTGTCACAAATGCCAGGATTTCCTTTTTTAAAATGGCTAAATAGTATTCCATTGTGTCACATACCATATTTACTAAATCTATTTGTTGCATGGACAGAAACGTAGGTTGATTTCCTATCTTAACTATTGTGAATAAGGCTACAATAAACATAGAGTGCCGGCATCTCTTTGACACACTAATTTCATTTCCTTTGGCTATAGACCAGGGACGGGATTGCTGAGTCATGGGGCAGTTCTATCTCTTCTCTCTTCACCTTCCTTTCCTCCCTCTCCTCCCTCCCACCTTCTCTTCCTCCCTCCCTTCTCCTTCTCCATCCTACCATCTGCCCTGTGCTCTGTACTAGGGATTGCGTCCAGGTCTTATCCCTGAGCTACAGCTCAGCCTTTTTTTTTTTTTTTTGAGAATTCCACCACTGAACCACCAATGCTACTATTTTTTTTTTTTTTTTTTTTTTTTTTTGAGATGACACCTTAATCAATTGCTAATTTGTCCAAACTGGGTTTGGACTAGCTCCTTCCCGCCTTGGCTTTCCACAGTTCTAGGGTTACAGGTGTGTCCCCTTTGCCTGGCTTGTTTCCGTTTGTTTGTTTGTTTTTTAGGAGTATCAATACTGTTTGCTACAATGGCTTTACTGATTAACATTCCCATCAACAGTGAGTAAAAATTTCTTTTTTCTGAATATCCTTACTAGTACTTGATCTTGTGCCTTTTGGATAATAGTCAAATAGGTATGAGGTGATTTTTTATTCTGGTTTTAATTTACATCTCCTTGATAATTAGTTATGTTGTAGTTTTTTCAGATATTGTTGACCATTTGTGCATCTTTTAAGAAACTTCTGTGGAAGTTCTGCCTGTATTTATATTGGGTTAATTTTTTTGGTCTTGTGTGTGTGTGTGTGTGTGTGTGTGTGTGTGTGTGTGTGTGTTTTCCCATACCAGGAATTGAACTCAGGACTTTGCACTTGCCAGGCAGGTGCTTTTGCTGCTGAGTTACATCCCAGCCCTTAGATTGGGTTACTTCTCTAGCCACTGCATTATTTGGTCTCCTTATGTATTTTGGGTCCTAGTTCTTCGTCAGATTTATTGCTTGCAAATATTTTTTCCCATTTTGTTGGTTGCCTTTCCCCACTTGGGAAGCTGAGACAGGACTATTGGTGTGAGCTCGAGATCAGCCTGGACCACAAAAAGTGAGCTCAAGGCCAGCCTAAATTGCATAGCAAGATCCCATCTGAAAAAACAAAACAAAACACCCCAAAAAACAAGTTTATCCTTAACATGGGCAATTTAGAGGTTTAGTAAAATTCTATCTTAAAGCAAAAAAATGAAAAAAAAAATGGCTGCAGATGCATCTCAGAGTAAGGTTTGGGTTCAGTCCCCAGCAACACACACACACACACACACACACACACACTAGCAGAGCAGATGACCACGCCCCATTCAGCCCTTCTCCTCAGCCTCAACTTCGGCTCCTCCCCCTTAGCTCCCTCCCCCACCATCTTCAACCTTATTCTCAGTATCAGTCTCCTTCTCAGCCTTCCTCTCCTTCTCCACTGATCAGAGAGAACCAGCCTCAGTAACGACTCTGACACTGTTGAAGTTTGCTTCCTGCGTAGCTTTATCTAGTCTCTGATTTGAGAGCACAACTTCTGACAAGTCATCTTTCTCAATGCCAATCTGCATATAATTGTTTGTAAACATTTCTCTTGAATACATGTATGTGTTGTTTCCTCTATTAATTTGGGAGCTTTCTCAGAATAGGAATCATGGTTATGCTTTATTCTGTAGGCTAAGAAGCTAGTACTTTATCCTATCTATCTATCTATCTATCTATCTATCTACCTCTATCTACTCTTTGTCTTTTTGAGACAGGGTCTCAGGCTGACTTTGAATTCACTTTGTAACCCAGGCTGACCTTGAACTTGCAACAATTCCCCTGCCTCAGCCTCCCAGGCATGCGTCGCCGTGCCCAGCATAGGCTTTTTTTTGGTGGGACCAGGGTTCAAATTCACGACCTTGCACTTGCCAGGCAGTCACTTGTGCCACAGAGCTATCTCCCCGGCCCAAAGCATAGGCTATCTTTATGACCATTTGACCATTTTTGCTTGCTTTTTGTGTTGGATTATCACCTTCTCTTATCTCCCCAGTTCATTACCTTCTATTATCATTTTATTTTACTTGGTGTATTTATTTGTTTATATTCATTCATTAAACATTTATCATGCTAGGTAACAAATACAGAAAGTGCAAGACAGAATTTCAGACTTAAGTCTAGTCCCATCAACTAAGTCTTTTCTCATTTAGAATGGATCTTATGGAGCCAGGGAGATAGCTTAGGGGCACAAGTGCCTGCCTGACAAGTGAAAGGTCCTGAGTTCAATCCCCAGTTCCACAAAACAAACAAATAATAGACCAGATCTTATTTACTGTAGTTTCTTGTTGTTTTGCAAGCAGTAGTTTGACTGGAAAGAATAGCCATAATTTTGTGAAAAATTTTTCGATTGGGCTTGTAATAGTTAGGAGAGATAGCAGCTTCTGGAGTCTCATGAGATCTGTTTCAGATAATACTTCAACTGCATGGCAGCAAAATTTGCTCATATTTGACTTGGTTTGCATCGTTATAAAATTCAACTAGAGTCTTCTATTTCCTTTTCATGGGGAGGGAACTTAGGTTAAATAAAGAGACCTGCCTCCAAAAGTAGTCAGGTGCCAAAGCAAGATTAGCAACCACCATACAGAAAGAAAAAGAGAACCTTTCATGATTCATGGTCTTTACCCGACCAGTGGATTGATTTACTACCTTAGGATATCTCAGCCACAGATAGGTGCGAGAGGCCCGTGATGGGGAGACAGGATCGAGTGGCGGAGTTCTAGTCAGGTTGATTCTTGGGAAGAACTCTGGGAAATGCGTGCTGCCCCCCCCCCCCGTGTGCTTATTTAGAACTGAGGTAGATCAGTGTGAGCAAAAGAAAACAAAGAGGTGTTCTCTTCTTAGAACATCCTTATTAGGAAGATATTTGTTGCAGCTTGTGGAAGAGACTGAACTGGATAAAATAGCCTTTTGTTTCTGAAAGCAGAAAGAGTGAATTTTATTTTATTCTAGTTGCATGTATTTGGTGCAGGTCTCACTATGCAGCTCTGAAGCATACTGATCCTCCTGTTCCAGCCTCCCCAGCGCTGGGATTACAGGCATGTGCCACCATGCCCAGTTTCAGAAAGAATAAATTTTGAAGTACCTCCTCTGTACATACTGAGACTATCAACATAGCTGATACTATTGTTCTTGTAATTTCTATTATCCGACTTAGTTCACCATAGTGGTTTTTACAGTAGAGACCAGAGAAATAAATATTTTGGAGGAATGAGGGTATCGGATATACTCTGTGGTACAGAGCAGGGGGGACGTTGGCATTCGTCCTCTACCTAGTGTCTTTGCCCTCTCCTACTCTTTGTTTTTTTCTGGTTCCTTCATAATCGGGGGCTCCCTTATCTCCCTGAACTTATTCTCCATATGGTTCCTCAATCAAAGCTCCTCTTACAGGTTAGGTCAAATTTCCTTACTTTTCATTCCTCCCCCACAGGATACAATCTCTCCCTCAGCTCCCCTTGGGAGGAATGCTTTTTCTGCTTTTCCCCATCTTTTCCTTCCTCCAAGGTCTACTTTAGCCCAACGTCCTCCATCAAGCCTTCCCTGACAGCTCCTGCCCAATTCCCTCTTCCTTCTCTGGCCTCCTGCTATACAATGGCGTGTGATAATAATAGCTTCCATTAGTCGACTGGCTGTCAAAGCACTACACTCACTGTTGACTTTGAGGAGCTTCAGAGGTAGGTGAGAAGAAAATTCTTGATCCCCCAGAGAGAAGGAAGAACCAACCCAAGGTCATACTGCAAGTGAAGGGCGAAACTGCTATACTTGTCCAGGCGCTTGGAATCCAAAACTTTCCCAACTAGGGCCACATGCTCTGGTAGCTGTTTGTGGCGGGCTCTTTTGACTCGTCTGGTCTTCAGTTTTTCCCTCTAGGCCACTCACTCCCAACTAAAAGTAGTTGCTTCTACTTATCATGAGCCGTGAACATGTTAGAGTGGGAATCTGTGAGTTACCAGGTCATTTGTGATGGAAGTCATAATTGGAGGGTAGGACAGCCGTCTCTTCTCAAGGGGTGCTGCTCTGAGGAGTATGGTTTTTCCGAGGGCTATGGAGAAGGGACTAGAACATGATTTCACTTGTTTGTTACAAGTGGTTTTTTTTTTCCTTTCTTTTAACAACCAAAGAAAAAAGATATTTAAAGAAGCACTAATAGAAAAAATCTCTTTCCTTTGGCTGAGTGACATTTCGTGTCTGTTCATATCATTATGTCAATCTTTGAAAAATGAAGAACCGTAGCAGTGTCTTTTCTGATTAGACAAAGTAAGGACTGGGCGTTTCCCCGGTTAGAGACCCAGAGGTGATGAATGAAGTGTTAAGATTGAGGCTGAGTCACTGGCATCGGGCGGGGGTGGGACAGAGCTTTCTCCTGAGCTTTCAAAGCCCACAGATGCACTGGGGGCCGTAGATACACACACCTGTTAGCTGCAGCCTGCGCTGGTATCGTCGGCGTGTGGGACATGGCTCCGAGAAAGCCTCCAGCTGCCATTTTTTTGGCAACTTAATTTTTTTTTTTTTTTTTTAGGGAAGAGTCTACAGGGTGTTCAGGGCCCCACTACTAGATCGGACTGCTAGTGATCCACCTGCTTACAGCCTCCCAAGAAGTGGGATTACAGCCATGCACCACCACGCCCAACCTCAATTGCTGTTTCAGCATGCCTTGGGGGCGGGGCCAGCACTGGAGGCCCAGGATCCAGACCTCAGCCCTGCGCTTGCTTGCAGGTGCTTTAATCTGCTGAGCTATTTGGCCGGCCAGACCATTTACATTTTAGAATCTGTTAAAAGTTGCAAAACTGTAAAGAAAATTCTCCCCA
>PVJA010022531.1:0-25997 GCA_004027025.1 Myocastor coypus | reverse complement strand
TGAAATTATCCCATGCATACTATCTGATCACAGTGCAATGAACAGAAAATTATTAACAAAATAAACTACAAAAATACCATAAACACATGAAAATTAACTAACAACCTCTCAACAGCCAATGGGCCACAGATGAAATTAAAGAAGAAAATAAAAAATACTTACCATAAAACAGAAATGGAGTTATAACTTACCAAGCCCCAAGGGATGTAATGAAATCTGTCTAAAGAGGAAAATTGAAAGCACCAGCTAAATAGCCCAGCAGCTTGAGGCACCTGCTTAGGCAGAAGTAGGAACCTGGGTTTGATCCCTGGAATGCCTTGCTGGCCCTGCCTATGGGGCATACTGAGATATAGACTGAGACTGGATGTTGTGGCTCATGCCTATAATCCCAGCACTTGGGAGGCTGAACAGAAGAGGATCACTATGAGTACGATCTGTGTAGTGAGACTCTGTAGACCCTGCACTAAATACTAAAAAGTTTAGTAAAACATATTATAGTATAGTATACCTAATATTGATTGCACTACACCTTGATAAATTATCTATAAGCATACTGCATTATAATTATAATTATTTATATATTGTACTATTTAGCATCTATTAAAATGTTACACATATGTTAATCAATAAGGATGATTTTTTTTAATTTTATAATATGTATTGGGAGTATTATCCATTAAGGTTATTCATCATTCAAGATACTTTACCTATTTTGTTCACTGCTACATTCTTCACAATGAAACGTATACTATCCAGTACACTAGCAGTAACCACATGCAGCTACTAAAATTTAAACTGATTAAAATTTCATTCAGCAGCTATTGTTCAAGTACTCAGTAGCTGTACTGAGTGTATATTAGACAGTAGAAATCTAGAACATTCCAATAATAGCACAGTTGCCAAGAGCAGTACTGTTGCAATGTTATACATTTGGAAAGTGCCACACAAAACCAGACAAAGTTTTGAATTACATGAAGTATTTCTCACCTTAATGGATCCCATGGTTAGCTACATTCTGTTAAAACACAGTTTGTAATAAAATTTCAAAAGCAATTAATATTTATACATCAAATATAATTTGGCTCTACATTCAGATTATATACTTAAAATTTTACTTTCATCAGTGCTTAATAGGATATCCAGAGGTTGTAGAAGATTCATAGAACTACATTGGCTGAGCATTTCCATGTGTACACTGTAGTGGAATTAGTCATTTATATATCATAAGGAGCAATATTAAATGTGCAGAAAGAACTGGCATAAGCCAACTTAATGAAAACCTCATAAATCATACACTAAGATCACATGTATGTTTTGTTCTTATTAATTCTTATAGAAATACTTTTCTTGCCATGTGAAATACAATTTACACTCAATTTGAAAGGAACAATATTTTCTACCAGCATTTCAAATAAAAGATAATCATTTTAAATTATTACCAAGAAATAAATTTAACGTTTGAAGTACTTATAAACATCTTGAATTATCATTTTAATAATCAGTGGTGATTTAAGTAATTGACTTTCTGATATTTTGAGATAGTAGAAGTAGAAAAGAGATCATTTTTCTTCTGTATATGCCATGTATAACTTAATGTATAATACTAGAATAAGTCTAAACAGTTATTATGTAGCTTAAATTTTTCATTAAAGTTTTTTCTCACTTTCAGTCAGTGACAATTCACTTCATAAATAAGGTGATGACAATTAGCTGGTAGTTAACATAAAAATTGGTCAAATCAAGAAAAACTATTTTTAAGGTTTACCTGCCAACTAGATAGATGGATGGGTAGATAGATAGATAGATGAATAGATAGACAGAAAAACTTGTGTTCAACAGTATTTAATGGGTTCTGAAATTTCAAGGAAACACCAGTAATAAGTAACAGTGGTAATACTTTCCTTAAAATAAAACAAAAGCTCACAATAATTTTTAAAGCAGAGAGATTGTATCTCGTTTAGGTTCTGCCAAATAGAAATATATGGACTAAAAGTAAAAATGTGTAGAAGAGCATCTAAACAAAGTAGATTACACTTGACAAATAGCTGACAATAAAAACTGAAGAAATTATTGAAATCTTATTGCTAGGCTAAGATACATCCACTTGTATATGAAGGCTTCGAGTTTATCATTCTTCATAGCTGAGTAATACGCCATTGTATAAAAACACCAAATCGTTTTCATCCATTCTTCAGGCGATGGGCATTTTGGTTGTTTTCAAGATATTGTTAGGTTTAGAGCTTTTTGAACTTCAGAAAGAAGAATAATGTTTTGAATGAGTTCTAAAAATTAAAGTTTGATAAAATATCATAACAAATAATATGAAAGAATATTGCATCTGTATGTCATATGCACTTATTAAAAATTACAAACAAGTATAAATATGTTAATGTTTTAGGTAGTTTAGTTTTTATGAGATACATAAGAATCCTAAAAATTAGACATAATGAACTGAAGTTTCAGCATGCTTAAAATTGTATATATTGCTATCTGAGACTAAGGATATGTGTTGTAGATATGTTTCTAGATTTTATATGTTTAAGTAGCAAATGACAAGAGTTAGAACTCCATTATTTCTCAAGTCTTCCTATAACGTCTCTGCAAATAAGGCAAATATTTTACTATAATAAATGTCTAAGCAAAGTGGTGCTAAAACATTTGGCAAAAAGAATTATCTCCCCAGATTATTTACTATATCTCATTATCAATTATTTATTTATTTACTTATTTATTTAGTTGGGCTTTTTGAGACAGGGTCTTGCTGTGCAGTTCAGGCTGGCCTTGAGCTCACTTTTGTAGCCCAGGCTGGTCTCGAACTCACACCGATTCTCCTGCCTCAGCCTCCTGAATGCTGGGATTACAGACATGCGCCAGCATGCCCGGCGCTCAATTATTATTTAAAGCTTTGATGTGCTTCTTAGAAATATGTACATTGCTTATAACATATATGAACTTTGCTAGAAAATGCATGATCACATTTCTATCAGGAAGATCTATATATATATAGATATAGATAGATATGGACGTAGTAACTAGGGTATCCAGGAAGTCCTACTCGGAGTCTGTTTTCATTTCCAGAATAGCTCCAAGCTAATCTTTTTGTTTCCACTCTCTCAGTGTATTAATCACCTCTTTATAAAACCTACCAGATGATCAGGTAGAAACTAAAACTCGGACATATGAGAACTTCCACTTTGAGTCAAAATAGAGTACTAGGTAACAGACTTACTCTTTTGCTTTGAAGTTCCCCTCGAAACAAAATAATGCCCACTGAAATGGAGAAACATTTCACCAGCTTGCCATGCTAACAAATGTTGAAAAGGTAGTGGCTGTCACTTTGAGCATATCTTGCAATTGTGGAGGCCAGAAGAAACTGTGTGTATTTCACAATGTCTCAATAATTTCAATATCAAAATATTTTTACAACTTTTTTGCTGATAAAGACAGTTTTTGGTGAACATCATATAAACCAGTTGTTTTTATGGAACTGAATAACTAGCAATTAAAGACTCTGATCCTTGCACATGGAAAACCAACTGAACAAGCCTTCTCATTACCTCATTTGAATATGTTGAAATGTTTCAGGACCCCTGCAGATAGAGAAATGAAGTCAGAGCCCAGTAGGCTTCCTCAGCTGAAATCACTGGACTGAAAACTGGGGAGACCAAATGTTTTCGACTGCATAGGAAAGAGTGAGGACAGAGCACCACATGAAGTATTCTGTCAACATTTGAAAATGAAGAAAGTCCCCAGTCGGGGGAAATGATCATCCCAGCTAATCGGAAATAATGTCCAGTGTTAGCCCAGAGCCTAATTTAAAAAAAAAAAGAAAAGGAAAAAGGAAAAAGAGAAACATGAAAAGAGAAACATGGGTAAATTTTTTAAAAATCCTGCTAAATCACAGACCTTACACTAAGCACTCAAAAAAGCATTTTTCAAGAATGGTAAGTAATTATTTGAATAAGCACTGTTCCAGACCCACCTAACAAGTCATTAAAACAACACTCCTACAGAAGAAACTCTGTCCAAGTCACTAACTGCATCCCAGGAGGAAGCTCAGGACTTATAAGAATATGAAACTAGCCAGCTCCTCACAAGGGAAAACTCATGTCTTGGTTTCAGTCAAGGATTGTTGGACATGCAAAGATGCAGAAAAACATGACTCATAATGAGGGGAATAATCAGACCTGAAACTGTCAGCCAAGACAGAAAAATAACCCTCTCCATTTCCGGATGTAGCTTGCCTAGACATTACATAGGTGATCTCACCTTAGGGAGCTGCCTTGCATGAGGATGCCAATTGTGCAACACAGCATTTGGGCAGTATTTGCTTTTGGCCCATCGCATATTGCACTTGGTCAACACATATAATATTCAAAGAAGTACAGAAGAAGAAAGCTGAAACTACACTCATTCCCCCATACTTAGTCATAACTGAAATGGTTCTAGTGCTGGCAGCTACTGCCGTAATTTCTTAAATGAGCAAACATGGTCTCTTTACCTTCCAACATAAGTGAGATCTTCAAGTCAGAATCTACAAAGGAGCTTTTCCTATGTCAAGGAAAATACTAATCATAGATGGGCTGCAGCTATTGATGTTTCTTCATGTTTGTACATGTGAGCCTCATCTTGTAAGGATCCCAGAACTCCCTGTAAGTCTGTCCGGTGAAGTTCCCGAGTGATGGGCGATGACATGTCAGTTATCACAAATGAGTAACTAACCAAGACAGACTTCTGATTTTTATAATTTCTTGGACAACTAGTTTAGAGACTAGGTCAGAAACTGAAGCTGGAGCACGAGACCTCAGAAATATACAGTGGTATGCAAGTCATTTAATAAAATACAAAAACAAAAATGTGTTTCTGTGAAACCAAGGTAGAATGGTTTCTAATTTTACCTTATCTGAAAAATCAATTGAGTGGTGCTGTACGGAATCACATTCCTTCAGTGCGGAGGGTGGTGGTGATGGAACCTGCAGCTTCAGAAGCATCTGATGATGATTTGGGCAGAGCAAAGCTCCCCCAGGTTCCCTCACTGGTGGTAGGGGGTACAGGGTTACCCTTACATTCACACTTCTGGCGGGACAAGCGAGCAGCAGCTTGACTGAGCCATGGTGGTGGAGGTGGACAGGGAGGAAGACCCAGCTCTTCTCAGCTTTGGTGATGGTGGGCGGGGCAGTGCAGCAAGGCCCACGAGGACGGCTTTCCTGTACTGGTGTAGAGATAAGAAACTAAGAAGCAAAGAATAATAAACAAAGCTTAGGTTGGGTTGTAATCTGTTACTTAGGGATTTTAGAAAACTAGGATTTAAAAATGTGTAACAGCTGAACTTGAATGATGCCCCCATGCTTACCTAAGACATAGGTGTAACAGCTTAATCCTGAGTGTTCTCCATCCTCACTTGAGACGTTGGTGATTATCCCCTCTCCTCCCTGTAAATCTTCTATTGTATGATCTAAATAAAAAGAAGATGCTTCTAGAGTTCTGAGCTCACTTCGAGAGAGACAGATCTCAGTGAGATCTCTGAAGCTACATTCATCGGGTGTTCTCGTCATTTCTTTTGGCTCCGGATCACAACATACAACATACTGGATCTGCCTGCTTTATACAGCAGTGGGAGAAGTGGCTGCACCTAGTACTCAGCAGAGCTCTGGCAAGGTTGAGGATGGGCACTAATTTGAAATTCTGAAGAACCAAATGCTCCCCAATTCAAAACTTTCTGAGAATTAACATGATACTGAGTGGAAATTCAACATCTGATCTTATATGGTGGGTCACAGTCACAATGCTGGTATTTTAAGATACATATGGAATTACCTGTATATATACAGCATAAATGGATTTTGTGTTTAGGCTTTGGATCCCATAGTCACAATATCCTATTAGATATACAAAAAAGTCTGATATTTGAAAAATCAACCTGAATTTCAAACTAGTTCCAGTCCTAAGTATGTCAGTTAAGTGCCTTTAGTGCTTTTGTTAGGGCTAACTGGGCTCAGGAAAAAGGGAGTGTGAAAGAGGTGAGAATGGAGCAATTACCAGAGTTCACCAGTGAAATGGTGTGCCTAACTGTGATTGATTTCTTAGGCTCATGACTCAACCTTTAACATGCAATTTAAGCTATGTTTTAATAAGAGATGATGCCATATGCCATGCCAGCCTCACCACCAGGCTGCGCTGAGCTAGCAGCAGAGTTCCAGCACACAGGCCTGTAATCCTGGCTCTGGGGAGGCTGAAAACAGAAGGATCATTAGGAGTCTGAGCTGTGTAGTGAGACCCTGTACCAAATACACAGGTGGAAGGGGGAGAGGGAGAAGGAGAGGGAAAGAGGGATAGTGTGAGGGAGAGGGAGAGGGAAAGAGAGAGGGAGAGGGAGAGGGAGAGAGAGAGAGGGAGAGGGAAAGGGAGCGAGGGAGGATAGAAAAATAAAAGGGAAAGACAACTATAAACTTCTTATTTTTAATAATGATATGTTGCCAAAAAAGTGTTACATTCTATAAACTTATACTTATGTGTGGGTAAGCTGAGTACAGTCCAATAATGTGAAAGGGAAGCTGAGGTGAAGAAGTAAGACATGAAAGCTAACATGAAGTGTGGCACTGCTAGAGAGACCTGTGTGAGGTCAGGGAGAATGCACGCAATCCTGCAACTCTCAGGGACAGGTAGAACACACAACAGACGAGCCCAGGAGAAGTGCCAGGGGGTGTAATACACGCTGCACCACAGGTCCTTTACATGAATTATTCTGATTCGGTGTAATACAATGTCTTTTCCATAGATCAATTTCTATTCAAGCTTTGAGGTTAAAATTTAATATTACATTGTTTTCTTTTCCTACACAGGGTGAACTTTGCTAGCATATATTCAATGAATACATTTGCAGGTTACTTTTCTCTTACATTTTTATTAGTATATTTTTACAATACACAGTAATTACATTAACTTTAGAATATATATATATATATGTACATATATATGTATATAACTTTATTACTATTTTACTCCTCCTTCTCAATCTACTCTCATGCACCATCCTTTCTCACAGAGACAGGAAGATATTGTGGAGATTAAGTGCTACTTTAAATGCATTTCCCATGACTCATAATTCCCTCTTTCTTTAGGAAATCTAATTGCTAAGTTGTATGTGTTAATTTGTTGATATATACATTGAAAATAATACTTATTTAGTAATAATTTATTTTTAGTTTGAAAATTCTTGAGAGTAGAGACTTTTTCATTAATAACATAGACACATCAGGAATTATGCTTGGAATTTAATAGGTATATGAGTTAAATTAAAAATACTTCATAAGGATCATTTATTTATCTTAGTGTTGACAAAAGAAGAAAGATAGATATAAAATATAGTTCATAGCATAAGTGGAATATTTTATTCCATCCACAATTTCAGGTCAATTTGCTACAGTTCAAGTATAACAAAAGATTTATTATTTACAGTAATTTTTGAAACTTGACTGTCCTTGATATGGAAAAATATCATATCACACAAGCATTAAAAGCTTCAAAAGAATATTGGTGTACATTTCTAAAGTAGTAGCCAATTTTCAGTGAAATAAAAAATGGATTTAAGGCATTAAAGTAAAGTTTATTTTAGAAATGCATATATAAAATATGTAGAAATATATTATAAGGTAATTGCTTAAAAAGTACAGATGTGAGAAAGCTCTGAATTAGAATTCTGGCTTTAAAACTTATTAGTTATCACCCTCAATCAAGCTTATTAACCTCTCTGATTTTTCGTAACATAGAAAATTGATACTGATCTTCAAAGCGTCTTTGATTGCCAGAGATTAAAATATATATAAATATTGTTATTTTATGTAAAGCTAACAAAAGAAAAATACTCCACATTTACATTATGGGATTCTAGCAATCATGGCATAAATTCCAATTTCAGTGGTAATGTTAAAATAAAAGGAATTAATTGACTTAATTTGATTAAGCTGTCAATTTTTATGATAATCAAATGAGAATGAGTGCACAGAGACTTAGTAACACTGATAACAAAAATATCTGGATATCTATTGTGAGCAGAATAAAGGATACAATCCATCTAGAGTTTGTATTGTTGATATTACTTTGTAGTATCTATTTTTAAATATTTTCTATATAAATTTATACAGCAAGATCTTGGTATTATAAAATGTTTCTGATCATTTAATTTCCTTTGATCTTTTGAATTTATTTTGTTTTCCAAATTCAACTGTAATGATTTTAATTTAGTAAGGAGAAGTAAAAAAAAGTCTATCTAAATACATTGTGTCTGCCTTAATTTACCTATTATGTTAAAACTTGCTTTAAATAGATTATCCATTCATGATTCTCTCTGTAATTTATACTTCATTCCCTCTCGATATTTGTCAAATGCTTTCAAAATTCAATCTTGGAACATATTATAGTTTTGATCATCACTTGTAGATTATCTAGCTACATATAATTTTTGAGAATCTATTAGTATCTAAATGAAAATAAAATATATAGAGAGACGATTTTATTTGACAGTTTTAGTTAAATTTTAACTCATTGTAATAAATTATTTGACAAAATTTGTTGTGGTTTGTGTGTAGCTATCCCACCAATGCCTCACACAGTCATGGGGAGATTCTGGAATTTGTGATTGATTCTTGGTCAAATACTGGAATTGCAGCTGTGAGTGATACACATTGGACCCAGGACACATGATCTGCATTACAATCTAAAGAGAGGAAAGAGGCTAGCAGAGCTGCTCTCCCTCCTTTGCCTTTTGCTCTTTGCCACTGCCATGAATGGCTGCCTTCTGCTATATGCTACTCTGCCTTGGAGCCAGCTGCGATAGACTGAAACCTCCACTATGAGCTAAATAATCTCTTCCTTATTTGATTTTGGGTCGGGTATTTATCTCAGCAATGAGAGAAGAGTAACTGAGACATACCTACATTTTGTTTTTCATACACTCTAATTTTAATATATCAGATATTTAAACATTTTCTGAATTAACAATAGAACAGGATAGATTCTGATTTGCTCATTCATTTACTTACTTAATTACTTATTATGATGCTTTGTATCTAGTTGTCTCTAAAAGTCTCCTGCTGCCATTAAGCAAGCTGCTAGAGTTTGTGATTAATTAATGATCCAATGCTGGGATTATGGGTATGAGTGCTACATCTGCCCTGGGGTAGATGGCATGAATACAGTGTGGGCTAGGGGAGAGAGAATTGCAAGCAGCTGGCAGCTGCTGTTCTTCCCTTTGCTCTTTACTGTTTTCCACTGCCATGGGCAGTTGCTTTGTGTCATGCACCACTCTGCTTGGAACCAAGTGAGTATGGACTGAAACCTCCCCTAACTGTGACCTAAATAAAACTTTCCTTTCTTAATTTTTAGGGTCAGGTATTTTGTCCCCGCAAGGAGAGAAAAGTAACAGACATTTATTACTTTTGAAGTAAAGATGAAATTAGTTTATTTGCCTTCACAAGTCCATGGGATTTACTGGGTCCCTGTGGTCCAATAAGCCCAACCTACTGCATAGGGTGCTGGGTCGAGGCTTCTGGAGTACCTGCTCTCTAAATTAGGGTGCTTTGAAATCAGTCCCTGCCAATCCCATCATCCAGCTCCCAGGTGGAAGGGGTATACAGGTCTACCTGCAACAAACCTGGAGCTGGAATTAAGCTCAGCACCTCCTGCACAAGTGAAGAAAGCGCTCTACTATTGAGCAAGTAGCCTCAGCTCCCCTTTTTCTGTTCAGATGTTCAATTAGAATAACTACATGTGTCAAAAATATTAAATGGTGCTATAGTTTTTAGTCCTAGATTTAATTTTAAATAGAAACTTTGATGTCGTAGTTCAATTCTCATTATCTCCTTTTCTTTTGTATTTCTATATTTCTTCTACTCTAACTGTAAAAAATGAGATAAAAATTAAGTATGAAACAAAAGTCAATTATATAAAAATCTGATTTTATTATAAAGAACAAAATAGAATATCTTGACAAATTTCGCCTTTCATTTGTATTATTAGAAATGTTGATTGCTTCATATTTATACAATTTCAGAAGATACTGATGATCTTACATAAAAATGATATAAATGTGTAAAAGTTGAGTAGAAATAATGATGCACTATTTGTTGTTCAAACTCTTAGCAATATAACTTTACCAATGTTAACACATGCAGAGATACACAGATATTTACATATATGTACATATAAACCACACAATCTATACCTGCTAAATCACATAGAAAAACAAGACAGTGCTCATATACTTCTGCTTTAAAATCTGCACAAACCTTTCCATGTAATAAATATTCTAAGGATTTCCTTTTCAAAGACCAGAGAAAACAATTTTTGAATTACAGAAAAAAGGTAGTGCCTCCAAATTTATGTAATGTTTTCTTTCTTGACATTTAAATAGCACATCTATTAAGAACTCACATGAACTGTTTAAATCAAGACTCTATCTTCCAGTCTATTTCTTGTGGCCCAGACTAAGCCATATGCTTAGATATGGACACTCAAGTATGGTGAACTACTGTGACACAGCCAAATACATCAAAAGGACATTTTCTTACAAGTAAAACAATGTTGCAAATTTTCACTTCATTTTCTCCACATTGATTTGCAAATGTAGATGAGAAACCTTGAAACTGAAAAACTTCAGTAGGCTGCATTCTGAGTACAGAATCTAGCACTTACTCATAATATACACTCTGATTTCCTGAAGGCCTACCCGTACCATGTATGAACCACCTATGGTTCTTCATGAGAAATAGAGAAAGAAAAAGAAAAGAACTAGAAAAAAAAAAAAAAAAAAAACAAACCCCTGACTTGCTCTTTTTATTTTTTCTGTTACACCAATTCTATTTTTAGACTTTCTATCAATTTTAGTTCCTTTTAATATTGATGGACTACGGACTAATAGAACATTTTTTTACAAGAAGCAAAATCGATTTAATTGATAAATCAACATGTGTCCTATGCTAGTCCCTCAGTTTTCTATTCTTCTTACAACAGATACAGTTTTGGGAAGGCACAGAAAGCTACAAAGAATAACTGTGCATGTTCAAGTAAGAATATAATGGGAACCCTGGCTCATAAGTTACAGGAATTGACATGGATTAATAAATAGAAGAGGGAGACCAACACATTTAAAAAGTCTCGTTTTATGAATGGCTAACATGTGAACAGTGCTCACAATACAGAAATGTTACAGGATAACAGGAAAGCCCCGCAAATCATTGGTGAAAAATGTACCATCAATGAGAAAATGTTCCTTATTCAATAAAATATTTAAATTTCCCCACCTTACACATTCAAACCCAAGTGATAAATGTCTCATTAATAGGGAAATTCAAACCCAGGGATATAGCTCAGTAGGATAAGGATTTGCTTGGCTAGTGCAAGGTCCTGAGTTCAATCCCCGGTACTGAAAAAGGGGGGGGGGGAGAAAAAAAGAAATTCAATTTGTAAAATCAGATTTCACTTTTGATTTCTAGGTACAGAAGAAAAATCATTGTGCCAAAGTTGTAAAATACATTGATCGTAATTTCTGAATTTAACATCTAACCATAAATAACTGAAAGAATTTAAAGTTTTGACTGAATTAATTGACTAAAAAAATGGATTCACCCTCCCTTCCCTTTCTTTTCTCTCAGTATTGGGATATACAAATTGAAGGAAAAAATAATGAAAATGATCTTTGGTATAAGGGAGGAGACAAAAAGTTGGAAAGAGGGGCTGGAGAGATAGCTCCGAGGCACAAGTGCCTGCTGGGCAAGTGCAAGGTCGTGAGTTCGAACCCTGGCCCCACAAAAAAAAAAAAAAAAAAAAAAAAAAAAAAAAAAAAAAAAAAAAAAAGTTGGAAAGAGTAGGGAGGGAGGGAAAAAGAAAGTGAACTCCAAAAAGAGAGAAAAAGAGAGTTAAGGTGTGTTATGTGCAGGTGTCGACTCCCCATAACAACTATCAACATTCTCTACTGGTAGGGTGCAATAATAAAATATTTTAATTCAAAAATTCATATATTTGTGTTTTGCACTAACTATAAAGGCAATTTTGATAAATCTAAATGAAAATGAATTGATTTTTTTTTTTTTTTTTTGCTGATTCTAAAAACAAAATGTTCTCACTTTTTTTTCTTTCATCATTTCAGGATAATTGTAAATAATAAAAATAATGGTCTACAAAAAAATGGATTCAGCTGTGTCTTTAATGCTAATAAGTCATACATAATTGATCTAATTAATAAGTAAATTCTATAATTTAGAGCCATAAGAATATTTGGGCTTATTAGCTTTGAGAATGTAGTTAACCTGTAAGTATAGAGGACAGGTTGCTTTCTGAATAAAAGTACTGAGGGATATATAGATATTGGGCAATACACATGCTATCCTTTTTAAGTAACTGTACTAACTCACTTCTATAGTTTAATTCTGATGAACAGCAGAAAGACAGGCATGGACATGAGCGCTGCCCTTATGACTGTGGAATAGTAATATTCATACTACAAATATGTAGCTGTTAAAGTAATTTCCATTCTCCTACTAAAACCCAAACTCCTGCAGTCACTTTAATAAATAGTAATATTACATAAACACAGATAATATCATCGAGACTATGTATTGAGGAAAGGTACCATGATCCACACCTGAAAATCACATAAATAGTTTGAAACTGACTTTTCTTTGTTGCACAAGAGTCCTTTTAAAGCGACAGTGACTACCTCAGTCATATTTGTGGATCTGCTTATAAGCACTTCTGTGTTTCCATATAAAATTAAGGCACATACAGTCATATGTAGTTCATAATCTTTTAGGATGTAGCCTAGATATGCATTCATCCTAGACACATTGAATGTGTTTATAACAGGTATAAGGAGAATATAGCACTACGAGGCTACCTTTCTCTACAAAAATAATAACAGAACAGAAAACAGATATTACTGTCAAATATTTGAAATATCCAGAGTAAGAGTTTTATTAGTTCTCCATACACTTGACTTCTGAAGAAAACAGATAATTGTTGACACAAGATTACGGAATACAACAAATTCATTTAAATAACAATTCTGATTAAGGATGGTGTTTTTGATGTTACTAATGCCAGAGAATTGGTTCCTACTACATGACTACTTACAGACTAAATAGTTCTTATTTCTCTATATTGTTAAGATGATAATGTCTTTCCATGTAACAAAACAAGAGCGCATCTTCACTATCTTATGTTAGTGATATATCACACAGTTCATATTATATATTATGCTGCTTATTTTTTAGCAAAATGGAGAGAATATCCTCAGTGTTTTGACAAGATAGACAATAATCTCTGTCTGTCTGTCTATCTATCTATCTATCATCTATCTGTCTATCATCTCTCTATCTATTTACCTATCCAAATTGATATTTTGAGACCGTACATTTCAGTGAATTTTCTAAGCATATTGTATTTCCATTCAAATAAAAACAAAAGCTTCAGCACCATGCTATTACTAGTTGGAGATAAAATGCCTTACAGGATTCCAAATGTAGAAGACAGCACCGAAAACTTACAGTTTGTTTCCCTGGCTTATTCACTAAGCAACCGGAAGGAGTGAAATTAAGAGGAGCTCATTTCAGAAAGAATAGTATTTCATATGGCTTCTAATTTTAAAAAACCATGACATTATTAATACTAAGTGATACTTTGAAATTATTTGAGAAAACTAATGTATTAAAATTTTTCCATATAGGGGCCAAGGAGATAGCTCCGTGGCACAAGTGCCTGCCTGGCAAGTGCAAGGTTGTGAGTGAGTTCGAACACGGGTCCTACAAAAAAAAAAAAAAAAAAAAAAAAACCTTTTCCATATTGCTAGAGCAGTCCTATCTTCTGCAGGGAATATCTTCTAGAATCTCCAGTAGATGCCCAAGACAAGACAAGACAAACCCCATAAAATAATCACTGTATAACAATGCGTCCTGCAATGATACTTGATGTTTCACAAGTTTATAGAGGAATTGGGAAATTATTGTCACCTAGTGACATGTTAGCCATTTTTTACGTTTCTGTAGTGCTTTAGTCACATGTTTATGGTGGTACTTGGGTAAGTAAATCTAATGCATTGCAGTTGTATAAAAATGTGACACAAACAATCACATATACTTCCTAATACTCAATAAAGTTGATAAATGAATGCCATGACTCAAAGCCCAATAGAACTGCACCACATATGAGAACAAATAGTTTATTTGAGGCATTTGAGGATGATCATTTCTCTAAAGTAACTCTAGCCATGTAGTGTTAGCACTTCTGCAGCTGGCATCCAAAGGATCTGTAATTTTATAAAGGAAAATATATACATAGAAACATATTGGTACAACAAATGAGTTAGAATTGCATAGCTGGCCAGAATAGCCAAAGACATAGATTTTGGGGTGTTTACTTATATTATGCTTTCCAGTAAAAGTTGTGATAGGAGGGAAAGGCTTTTGTCCAAGTTATTTATTATATTTATGTAAGAGAGTGATCTCAAGAATATACCATGCTTGGTTAGGGTGACCTCAGTGATTCATACTTTCTAAGTTAAAGGAGTCTGTGAGTTCATTTTAATTGTCTGTGGATAATATTTTAACTCTTTTCTTTGCATGTTACTGCTTTTTTTTAATTTCTACTGTATTGCAATTTTTGTCACCACCTTATAGTGTACTTCTTAAAATAAAAATGTTTACTATAAAACACTGTGCCTTTTTATGGTGCCAGTAGCTTCATCTTGTAATTATCGTCCCTTGATTGCATCAACAGTCTACATAGAGTAACTGACATAGACCATCTAAGTCTGAATAAGTCAAATTTAAGATGTTAGCACAGTAATAAAATCACTTCTTGTATCACTGTCTTAATAGGCATATAACTCTAATTACATTTTGTCCTTGCCATTGTATATATTTTTTTCATATTAAGTCAAGAACATTGACTTTTTCACTAAGGCAAGCCCTTTACAGATTCTCATTGCAATATCCAAATTAACAATTTTATTACTTATTCACTTAGAGGCAAATATTAAGTTAAAAAAATTTACTTGAACATAAGTGATGAAATACCATGGCAACCAATTTGCTAACTGATATGGTGAAAGATGATGACTCCTGTTACCAGAAGGACAAAATAGGACCTCATTTTATCATACTAATCAGAATGGAAAGGAGTTTAAAATTTATGGATTTATCACAGCTGGAAACATTCATTTAATATGTTTGGCCCATGTGTAACTGAAATCACAAAAGTGAAACCACAGGTAAGAGAGGGTCCTATTGATCTCAGCACTTTTGGAAGTCAAGACCACTGTTTATGACCAGTCTGGACTACATAGTAAGTTCAAGTCCGCTCTAAACTATACAGGGAGGACAGGTCAAATATCTCCATGTATTAAAGTGTCTGCAAGCAGGCATAGGGGCCAGGGGTTGGATCCCTGGCCCTGCCGTGCCCCTTTTTTCCCCCGACGCTTGCACTGACATAGCAATTGTGACTGGGCGTGGTGGCGCAAGCCTGTCATCCCAGCTCTTTGGAGGCTATAAAAAAGCAAATCACTCCTAATCTGATCTAGTAGTTAGACCCTGAACACCCTGTAGACCCTTCCCTAAAAATAAAAAAAAAAAACAAAGAAATAAACTATACAAGAAGACACTACCTCAAAAGAATAAGTGAAAAGGAGAATTCTCCTGTATAAAACCTAGCATTATAGTCCACTATATTCTAGTAGGTAATATAAGATAAAATTGTTATTATTTAGACTTTGATGATGTGTTATAATTTTCTTATAATATGTAATGTCAGTAGGAGGGCCAACCTAACAGCTCAGCAGATTAAAGGACCTGCTTTGGTAGATGCAGGGGCCAGGGGTTCGACCCATTGTGTGTGGTGCTGGCCCCACCCCCAGGGTACATTCAGGCAGCATATGAAACAGGGTGTGGTGGTGTGTTGTAATCCTAGCTTTTGGGAGGCTAAACACAGGCAGATTACTATGAGACCCTCTAGATTCTGTACTAAAAATAATAATAATAACAACAACAATAATAATAAAAGTAGGAATTTGAACCAGAAAAGAAAATCATTGAAAATTTAAATGGTAACTGAGGACTGGTGGCAATTTAAGGCTGCCTTATTGTGAAGAAGGCAAATTAATCTTTATAAAGTGAATGATTATCTAATGTTGGGCATGTTATGCTGTTAATGTTACCATATTTTGGAAGTAAAAGCGTATATGGATAATGAGCACTGAAAGAAAGAATGCTCTAAAATTTATTCATTTTTTCACTAGTGTGCTTCCTTATATTGAAAATGTATAATCAATGTTAAAAATCATATGTTAAGTTAATTAATATGGTACTTGGTACATAAGATAAAGCCCATCTTCTAGTTACTCTTTCCTCTGGTGACAGAAGTCATGACGTACTTACTATTCACAGGAGATTAGGTGGTCAAGTACACCAATCCAGGAACACGTAAGGTCTTTGCAGGTATTAAAGGGTCATAGCAGGGACAATGGCTCCTTTATTTTGGAGTCACTGAAGAGTATTCCGGTCATCAACACCTCCCTGGGAAGCTCCGGAATATCTACTTCTGCAGATATCATGATGAATTTGTACTTTATAAGTACTTTTCCCTAAATTCCCTGCCTATGCATCATGGCTATGGACTAGTTATCAGAAGTACTGTCCTCTTAAGAGAACAAATGGTCTTCTTAACATTCAATTACATTTTTACAAATATCTTCTGGCTCCTGTCATGGAATAACATTGCGAGGAGATATTTCCCAGATCGAAGTCTTGATTTGGGATATGCCAGCCTCTAATGTTATACTATCAATCTCCATACTTCAAAAATTATCCAGCTTTACATTGAGGACAGCACTGTATAATACAAAAACCACGGTTGGATGCATCTCATCTTGATCTTCTAAATGTGTACCATTCCTAATGTCTTATCAATTATTGTTATACTCTTTAAAAAAAACAAACTTTCAAAAAAGTTAAAAAGGTGAAAAAACATTAAGATTTCTGGAAAGCAAGTGTTAAAAATCACTTATTTGCCCTATCTTGCATAAGTATTTCTATTAATGTTAGCAACAAATTTGATGATAAAAATAGATAATATAACAGCCATTGTTAATTAGCTATTTTTGTTTCAAAAATCTGTAACGTATGGGTTGCTGTATATTGCCCTGTTTCTATCTTTGCTTCTGCTATTTGTTTTTCCTCTTCAAATTAAATAAATAAAACTAAAAAAAAAAATCTACTATAGTCACACAAAGTGGACTAATATCTAATATATGTTTTTTTTTTTTTTTTTTTTTGGTATTTTGAGATAGGGTCTCACTATAAAGTTCAGGCTATGCAGTTCAATTTGTACCCAGGTTGTTTTCAAACTTGTAGTGATCCTCCTGCCTCAGCTTTGTGATTTCTGAGATTACAGGCATATGCCACCATGCCCAGCTCCTGATATATACTTCCATGCCTATCTCCTATTGAGTTTTGTTGAGTTTGAATGAAAGTATATGTGTAAAACTTAGAAATAGTAAGCACTCAGTCTATAATAATTCTTATTTTGATTAAATAGCTAGGACACAAAAATACAGTTTTCTAAAAGTAATCTCATCCATTTTCAGAATATCTAATTTCAGGAATGAGGGGAAAAATACTAAATCAGCCAATTAAAGATTATACTTAATTAGATTTTTTTCTTCAAGTTTCTTTTTCTTCATTACAATGGACCTTGGATCTGTCTGTACTTTTTAATCATATGCAGACTTAAAAATATGAATGTCAGTGTCCCACCTTCAGAAATTCAAGATAAATTAGTCTTGCACTTAATAAACTTTGTCTCAGGGGATTCCAATTTATAACAAAGACTAAAAACCACTTATCCAGTGGGAAGAGTGCCTTTCAAAATGAAATTCATAATTTCTATTAGAATTCAGGGAGGCTGAGGTTGGAAGATTGCCATTTGAAGTCCCACCTTGTAAGCCACTATGTCAAAATGAAAAGAAAAATTAAAAATAAATTAAAGGCTTGTGTTGTAGCTCAGTGGCATAATATTTCTGGGCTAATGAGCGAGCACCACAAAACAAAAAGATGCCTATAAAAGCTAGCACATCTTTCCTCACAAAATTCCATTCTTCCTGCCCCCTTAGTTTATTACATTGTTGTAGGGGGAAACTATATCTTCTCCTAGTGATTGGTCTTTGAAAAAACATTTTCTCTGGTCTCTCTTGTCATTGGGTTTGGTCTACTCTGATCTGGGAAGACTAAAAAATGTCTACAAATGTCTGTCAAGAGGGTGAGACATAGCAGCTCTGTGGACAAGGAAAAGAGAGAGCAGGGGCATGTGTATGTACTTCCAGGTCACCTCCAGATCTGTCTCCTCCTCGAGGCCTCAGCTCACAACACAGGAGACTTAGTAGTACATTGTAAATCTGAACTATAGAATGATTCCTAATTTCTCTGATCTCTACTTGAGCCATATTGTTTATTCACTCTGCATTACAATATAACCTAACTTCTTTGATCCCAGTTTCTTAGAGTTGACTCTTAACATAGAAAGGGAAATTTTTTTTGAAATTCAAAAACACTTTCTGTAAATAAGTTCTATTGTATTTTCTTACCCCAAACTCAAACCATTTCAGTTTTAGTCAAAATTTGAAAATTAAATTTCTTTCCTTTACGTTCTGACCTTACATTACATCTTATTGGAGCAATGGATATATTTGGCTAAAGCAAGGGACAGCCTCAAACAAACAAAAAAAAAATACCAATAAGAGAAGTACATTAGCCGTGCGTGGTGGCTCACGCCTGTAATCCCAGCACTTGGGAGGCTGAGGCAGGAGGATTGGTGCGAGTTCGAGACCAGCCTGGGCTACAAAAGTGAGCGCAGGACCAGCCTCAACTGCATAGCGAGACCCTGTCTCAAAAAGACAAAAAAAAAAAAAAAAAAAAAAAAAAAAAAAAAAAAAAAAAGAGAAGTACATTAACATAGTTCAGACTATATTTCTCACACTGCGTTTGTAATTGAAAATAATTAGAACATGTGTGTTCAGCTCGTCCTGAAGTACTTAACTTCCAACTCACTAGGCAGGATCCATGTATTCTCAATTCCAGGCTCATATTTGCAATTCTTTCTTTTTCTCGGTCTCTGAATTTATAGACACACTATAGATTTTGTGTGTGTGTGTGTGTGTGTGTGTGTGTGTGTGTGTGTGTGTGTGTCTGTCTGTCTGTCTGTCTGTCTGTCTATCTGTCTGCCTGTCTTTGTGCATGCTATTTTCTTGCTTTTCTCTATGGATGCTGTGTATATGTTTTCTGAACTGGTCTCAATTTGTTTCTAAATTCAATCCTTCCCTCATAGCCTCTTGTTCTTCAGGCACACACATAGTGTTCTTTCATGGCTCAACTTTTGGCACAGATCATTAGATCTGTCTCAATAAACTTGTTTGTCATAATTAAAATATGTTCTTTCACAGGAAAAATATATAGTTTGTAAAGTATTTCTTTATGTTCTCACTGATGTATTCCCACATATCCAGAAGCAAGTGTGTCTCAGTATCTTCTACAGGTCTCAGCATACTAACACTATTCAAAATGCTTTCCTTTCTATACCTAACGAACACAATTTCTAGAGTCTAAATGGCATTGTAGGATTGCCTTAATTATTTTAAAAGTCTTTATTTATTTATTATATGATTAGTCCATCTTAGATAATTTCAAGTGGTATCTTAAATTAAGGATTACAGAGTTAAAAAGAAAAAATGCATCACATGAGAAACTATTTCTCCCTCATATAGAAATGACTTCAGATGTTAGGGAATGAGAAATATTAATTTCTTATAGCCACAGTATGACAAGCCTAAAACTTCATTGGAAGAGTGACTCATTCAGATGAGGATTGGTAATTTTCTGCCAGTATCCAGTGAGGCTTTCGAGTTCTTCCTCACTGAAGCCACAGAGCACAACAATACATACATTGAAAAGCCTGGATGAAAAAGTACTGTAATTCCAGCATGTTCCAAAGTGTGTGAAAAAGCAAATTTGTAAAGAAAATAACTATAATAATAGGTGAACCTATATCTCAGAGAAGTTATATTTACTAACTGTATACATACACACTGTATTTGACTCCTAGAGAAAATATTGGAAGACATACTGAGTTTTTAGTGAAATTTTGTATTAGTTAGCTATTTTTATTACTATTTTGTATTCTCTTAAAAAGGTACAAAAAAATGGTTTCACACATTAAGACAAAGCCCTTTTCTTTCCATGTAGTTGTATAGATGTCAAAGGAGGCTCGCAGAACTAACTGAGAGAAATTATTGGAAGATCATATTGAAAAATCTCAGCAGCAACTGAGCGTGAATCAAGCTTTGAGAACAAAGGTACAAAGTTAAAAAGTAAAAAAGTACACAGCCAAAAGCCTGTACCAAGCAAAGAAGGATTGGAACATGGGTGTGAGCTTGGAAGAATGAATCAGGAAATGGGTTACTGAGGTTTACAGTGATTAATACATCCATTCATAGAGATTAAGAATTATGTAAGTTAACAATATGGAGGAAAAAAAGTGATTTCTTTACCTGAGATTAGTGTAGAAACCAGAGACCACCTTCATAAATGTGAACCCTGATAAGAATTAATTCTAAACTATTCTTTGAAAATTTCCTCTCTAAAGGCGATAAACGTTATAAGCACAGCCTACAGAATGTGCCTACTTTTGAATTCTTTATTTTCTCTTTAAAATGAGAACTTTGTCAAGTTCTATAATCATTCCAAGCCTCTCTGAATTTTAGTCCTAGTTACTCAATGTAAAATAATTGCATATTGATTGACGTTTACAATTCATCCCATGATATGACTTCAGATATTTCAACTATTTATTCTTCTTATCTAATATGTTTGAGAATTAATAGAACATAGGTAAAATTAAGGTGAAACATTTGATCTAGGTAAATATAATCAATGTTTGCCATCAAATCACTGGTACTCATACACAGAAAACTGGACTAGAACATGATTCCAGAAACTTTTTTGGTTTCTCTGTTCTCTTCTCTGTCTTGATCCTTGACCTTCCAATGACTGTACTTTTAATATATTTAAAACTAAATATTTCTGTACATGCAAAATGTAGTTCTTGCTACCTTTCTTTACACAGTCACATAAGATTTAATCCTCATTAAATTGAGCTGCCAGTGCATTTGATGGTTCTTCGAATAATATTTACTTAAGGAGAAAGATTAAGTGTTTCTAAAGCCAAGTATTGTTATGTTAATTAAACTTAAATTGCAGCAGTAGAACATCTAAGAGATCTGGAGGCATGTGAAGGAAGGTCACTATTAAGTTTAATGTTTGCTCAGATTGAAGATCAACCAATTTTTTTTTTTTTTTTTAACAAAGTGTTACAAGTCAGGAATTATCCTGTTGAACTATTATCCAATATCCAATAAAATAAGTGGATAATCAACAAAGCTCATGAAGAGTAGTGGCATATTGATGAAGCAGTTCTATAATCTTTCTTTGGATTATTCTCAAACAGACATCTTATAAAAACACTGACAAATCAGGAGTCAAATAAAGGAAATCTTTAGAGTGTTCCCATTGATTCTAGAGCCAGCTTGGACCTGAGGCCCAATGAATGAGACACCCGCTGAGTGTTTTGATTACCACTACTGGAAATATAGTAAAATACAAGTAAAAACAAAAAAAAGCAAAAATGATTTATTTTCTAGAAAATTTTAAATTACATTAATTTATATCTAATAGTCTTTCACTTGTAGTCATGGCTTTTAGTATCTTTTAAATCAGTGTGGTGGTACCGTGTGCACTGTAAACATAAAATGTATTCATTGACTATAGGGCTATCATGCAGGCGTATTTACACATAATGCTTTTCATGTACATACATATGTACATGTATACGTATACATATATACATATTGGCAAGCATCTAAGCAATATAATATATAGACACATGTATATGTATATTTTGTTATAATCTCTGCTTGGATAAAGGTTGACATTACAATGACCAAAAATACATAGACTATAACATAGAATCCAGCTATAAATATGACTTTTAATGCTATATATAAGTATCAATATTAAATATTACTGGAATATGCACACACAGAGAAGACCAAACTAAAATGGAATAGAGTATACAAAATTTTCTTCTTTTACACTTCAAAGAAAGCTAACAAAAGTGTATTTTAAGTTTTAAAGAAGAATATTTAGAGGAGGAAAAAGACAATGGACAAAAGAAAACTGAGTATACTATTTTTGCTTTTGTGGCAGATATGGTATAGTACTGGGCTATCTTAATAAGCAGGATTGGGATTCTCAGAGGGTAAATTCCTAATGAATGCAGCACTGAAATAACTGCACTGTACCCCTTGTCTGTTAGATGCACTTCCTTTCTTTAAATATCTCTAAACAGGCCAACCCTAAGTACTGCCAGCCAGCTCCAGTAGAAAGGTAAGCAGGGTCTGCCATTCTACAAAAAAATTTTAGGACAACCCTGGGCAACCTTCCAGAAGCAAAGAGTAAAGAGCTTCCTGTGAAAACATGTAACATGTATTGATTAGAGGAGAAAATCTCCCTTATCTGTACCTTAATGCTCTCATTATATCCTCTTTAAAGGATGTCAGCACATTGCTAAAGGGACAATACAGCCAAATGCAAGTGAAGTGCAGCTAGTAATGATAAAGGTCTGTTACAACAGGCGTCGTTTATGCCATTTCTTTCAAAATGAGTATAAAAGAAAACCTGTACTGAAAACTTAAAGAAGCCAGGAATTCTACTGAGTGATATTGACCTAAGGTCATAGAATGCTGGATGGCTAAGCCGAAAAGCAGTCACTCTCTTAGGCCACCTGTGTGTGTAAGTGGCCCTCCTGACTTCTTCCCATGGATACTGGGATGCAGGACACTCTCATGAGAAGGCGGGCCCCAGTTCCTTGAGGAAGGCGTTCTTGAGTTGTAAAACTGAAAACATATCACCAAGATTCATGTTTCACAAAAAGGCAGAGA
Organism: Myocastor coypus; assembly: GCA_004027025.1. Classification (NCBI taxonomy): domain Eukaryota; kingdom Metazoa; phylum Chordata; class Mammalia; order Rodentia; family Myocastoridae; genus Myocastor; species Myocastor coypus. Next base: position 2,962 of record PVJA010022531.1, on the reverse strand, counting down.
AATCATTTAAAACGGCAAGTTTTCTAAATGAAATGCTCCTGGTCAGGGCCTATATCCACAGGGAAAACTGCTCAAGGAAGCCGAGGCAGACAAGGCCACCTTGCCCACCACAATGTGATAAGATAGTGATTTCTGGCCATCATGTGTGTAATTTCAAGAAAATGTCCAAAAAATAAAAAACTAGTAAGTGAAACTTAAATCTTGTTATGAAAAATTAATTTTATTTATTGTTTTATTAAGTTTCCTTCAAGTACCCAAATGTATGCTCCATGTACATTTGATACATAAATTTGATACACAGTTTGCTGTATCACACCATACTTTCTCTTTAGAATTTTTGCTGTATCCTCTATACTTAGAAGTCTGTATTCCAGAGCATAAAATATTAAGGTTATTGTTACTATTATTATTATAGGATATTGGTGCATATACCAGTTCATTTTAGACTATAATAGTTAAAAGGAAAAGAGAGCATATGGGAATAGAAATTTAATTATACCCCGAAGTATACATGTAATCTACTTAAAACCAAACAGAAAAAAGAACACAAGACAATGTGAAAATGTGAGTAATCAAATAAATTAAGGAGTTCATAATTGTTATTTTTCCTAAAATTTGCTTCTAAATTAAGCTAATTTTTGTTTTTAATTTTGCTTTAGTTAATTAGAAAATTATTGTAATTTTCCAATTCATTTGCAAATTTATTTTTCTTATGCAAACACATATTAACTGTGCTTTAAGTTACAAGCAGAGCTACTGAAACGAAAATTGGGAAAACTCTGTCATCAAAGCTGTTTATCAAGTAACTGCAGCAGCTGTCAAACATGATGTAATTCGGCTGTCACCCAGGAACCTAACAGGAGTCGTGGCCATGCAGAGATCATGTGACAACTGACAATTCATGCTGAGAGATTGTGGGGACCAGGGCCATCTGTGAAAAGCAGAGCCCCACAGACATTAAAGAACACCAGCAGCAGCTTACGGAGTAAATGCCACATAAGCTGCTCTCTGAGTGAGACTCTCCTTGACTTGGCTATAGAAATAGGAGAATATTGTAGTGTCAAGCCTTGTATTTATATAAATCATGTCCTGAAAAGCTCTTAAATCCTTAACAAATCTTGAGCTCATCAATCCTTAAATTCCAATGGACTAAGAATTATAGAGGCATGTAATCCTCAAAATAATTATTTAGTGATCCAAGACAGACAATGTTATAGAGGCCCACTCTGTTTTACAAAGTTATATGATCTTGATAAGGGGATTACTTTTGCTAGAAAATCTCAGATTGAAACAAGGAGCACAGAGACTTATCCTGTTTTACTATACATATTTCTGTGAGGTACCTTAAGCCTTTTTGAACTCTGGTAAATAAAGATAATATCAGGAGTGGGGAGTTATGACACATAATCTATGATTGTTCACATGCAAATAGTAGCACTAGTCTGACAGAAAACCTTGCTGAAAATGTCTGTTTTGTTAAAATGGAGCCAGGGAGATAGCTCCATGGAACTAGTGCCTGCCTGGCCAGTGCAAGGTCGTGAGTTCCATGAGTTCTAACCCCAGTCCCACAAAAACAAACAAACAACAACAACAAATAGAAACCTGTATCATTTGTTAAAAACCTAATTTCATCATATGTGATACCACTTATCAATCTAATTTGTTATTTATTATATTTTCACTTCTATTGATTGTTTATGCCATACTACAGCACAGTCCTGCTCAGCAGCCCCCATCCAGCTATCACACCAGCCTCTCATCATCAGCCCCACATGCAAAGCCTAAGTTAGGAAAAACTGGTTTTATTTTTTCTCACCAGTGATGATTGGCAAGATATTAATACACTATGAAGGAAAGGATGGATGTGAATGAATGCTTAATAAATAAAATTATCTTAACTTCTATTGCAAACTCCACAATCTGTTCATTATCTTCTAGACATTACATTTCCTCATGACAGAAGTCAGTCTTTCTTCTTTAACAAATTGTCTTCCTCATTTTATTTCTGTTGATTAGGTGTCTTTGCAATAGTCTCTTTTTTCATTTTGTGAGAAAAATGAAACAAAAGCACATAACAAAATAGGAAGGAAAACAGTAAAACAGTAGTTAATGCACCGTGTTATCTTCAAAGTAGTTATTCAGAATATAATACAAAAACATTCTTTCACATAAAAGAAATGGATCTTGGCACCCAACTTCCATTTCAATGAACTAAGAGAAACACTAATATAAATGAAACAATTAGCACATATGTAATATAGATAGATAGATAGATAGAGATAGAGAGATAGATAGATAGATAGATAGATAGATAGATAGATAGATAGATAGATTGAGCAGGATATGATGAGGCACACCTATAATCCCAGCAAGTGAGAGGCTAAGGCTGGAGAATTACTGCATTCGATGCCAGTGTGGGTTGTATATAAGGCCACCTTGAACTACAAGTGAAACCCTATTTCTAAAAAAAAAAGAAAAATTGGAAAAATGTAGTAGATAAATGGAGAACTATTTGAACTTCCTACTTCCCATTTTTTTATTTACTATTTTTCTCTGGATATACATGTTACAAATAATATAAGGATGGGAAGATAGCTTTCTGGCATAAGCACCTGCTGACAAGCACAAGGTCTCACGTTTGATCACTGGTAGAGCATGCTCTGCCAGCCTCAGAATCCCAGGGACCCCAACTCAGCTGAAACCAGGCAGGGTAGTGCATGCCTGTAATCCCAGAACTGGGAAGGATGAGACAGGAGGATCACTAAGAGTCCAAACTTCATTGCAAGACCTGGTGTCTAAATAAATAAATAGTATATAGAAACATGTTCTATGTAAGCTCATGTTTTGCAATTATTTTAGTTTACATTACATTACCAATTGAATCTATTTACTCATAAATGCCTTAGGTTTATCTTTTTTCATGGCAGAGCAATGACATTTCTTTTTTTTTTCTTTTTTTTTT